>CABHPQ010159760.1:12320-33663 GCA_902168405.1 Peromyscus aztecus
GAGAAGAGAAGAGAAGAGAAGAGAAGAGAAGAGAAGAGAAGAGAAGACCCCTGACCAAATGCTATAGGACAAATAACATGGAAAACGTGTTTTTATGTGTTGCCCATCTCCTGCTAGGCATGGGGCCTCCCCTTAGGAGGGGTTTGTATACCCAGTGAGACTTCATTGAAGACAACTAATTTTCCCTTTGTGAGTGGTAATCAGTTGGGTTACAGATTGGTGTTTGTGTCCACTTACCCTCTCAGTGCTGGTACCCCCTCTCACTTAGATGTGTGTAGGCCCTGTGCATGTTGCCACAGTCTCTTCAAGTTCATATATGCATCTTTCTTGGTGTGTCTAGAAAGTCTTGTTTCCTTGGTGTCCTCCATCCTTGTTGGCTCTTACAATATTTTCACCTCCTCTTCCACTGGGTTTCCTGAGCCCTGAGGGGAGGGATATGATCCATACATCCCATTTGGGATGCTCCAAGATCTCTATCTCACTCCCTGTACATTGTCTAGTTGTGGGTCTCTTGGCCAAAGGTGCTCAATTAGATATAACCAATTCTCAGATCTGAAGGCTTTATTTGGTGACAAGAGATGTCCATTTTGGGGTTGTCTCCCCATTATTTGATGATTCCATTCAGATTTCTTTCATACATGTATATATTTTAAGGTGGCTTTAAGATTCACATGTTTCATTTTAGTTTATTATAGATAAATGGTCTGAACTCATAAAAAGACAAATCCAGTGTGATAAATTTTCTAATTTTGAAGAAGTACTAAACTAAGATGCCTCAATCAACCCTAAAAACTGTCTGTTTCTGTTGCATACATTGTTTCATAGTCTCAACTTTTTTATTCTACTTTTTTGTAATAATAAACACTTTTTCTTTTAAAATGAAAAAAAATTAATCCGGAGTTAGTGGCTCCCATTCTTGTAAGATGAACCAGCCAGAGAATGGCATTATTTGTACAAGATATGAACAGAAATTATATCAGGGGCAATAAGGATACTGGGATTTAATGGTCACTTAAAAAGATGAGGTATCCATAGTGAAGAAGCCAAGAGACCTGAAGAATAACTGAGCTACTGCTTTAAGCAAACTCTTAATTCACAAGGAGTAACCCTGAGGACAGCTTGGCCATGCTAGGGCTGGAAGTACAAACCTAGAACATACAGCCCAGCACAGCATGAAGGGTGACTCCAGGCCTTCTTCAGGAGATCATCATACAGGAGTCTGACTCCTGCCTATAGCAGAACCCCAAGTTTTGTCATGAAGGATTCATACACATAGTGTGTATATATAATTTGTATATATATTTACAATAACAATGACTATATAGATAAAATAAATCACCCAAAAAGGTATGGTGTGTAATTAGAATTTATTTACCCAGAATTTTGGATTTTGTCAAATTGTTCCAGTTTTATCTTTGGAAAACATCTCCTCCGTTACTCCACATCCTCATGCTGTTGGTCTGCTCACTTACCACTTTCTCCATGGGACTGTGTTTATCTGAAATCCATGTTGTGGGGTTTTTGTTTGTTTTTACTTATATTGCAGTTTTAATCAATTCTATCACACTCATATTCACATCTTAGCATTTTTAAATTAAGTTGTACCCCTTCCCTTTGTTATTGTAATGTAAAAATAATACCACGTGGTGATATCAATATAATCTGATAAATATCAAAAATGTAATTATTAATATGTTATTAAAGATATCACATAAAGATGAATTACTTTAGGAAGCCATAAATACTGTTACTCTCAAACAATGAGAAACAAGCTGGTGACCACAGAAATGTACTTAATATTTTCCAGAACTACTATCATCTGTGGGATTGTACCAGTAACAGTATACAACTCTTAGAGTTTTAGAGATTACAATAATATATAAAGTAAACTGAGGTGCTTAAAACAGTGCATAGAATAACTAATTATCCAATAAATGATGACAATATTTATTACTGTGATAATGATGAAGATATTTCAGTATTCAATTTTGGGCTCATGCCATACCTCAAATGCATCTATATTTTATTTTTCAATCAAAGTAGAGTGGGAAGGAAAGCATAAAAATAATTAAAGAAAGAATTAAAGAAGAAGAAAAGATGAGGAAGGGTAAAATGGAGTTATTTAATACAATTGTTGGGTGAAAATATGCTCTCTTTTTATTTATGAACAATTTAGATGCAAAAAGTATTATTGCTAAACTACTTACAACAGTGTGAGCTTTATATAGAAAAAGATGGATCTTTTATTTTTTCTGTCAGTAGTTGACTTTAAGTAGTCAAAATATGCAATGAACAAACAGTTTTCTAAAATGGACAAAGGACTTCTTCATGATGTCAATGGATTATAAAACTTAATAGCAAAATGAATAAATAGCCCCTGCACGACTGTGTCAGGCGTAGTTGTAGACTATTCAGCAGTATTATCAAATGAAATTACAATAATTGATAGTGATATTCAAACAGAAAAGAGAGGTAAATATTTATAATCGATACAAGTATAAAACAATATGTATATTAATGCCAATAACATTCTGGCTTTTCTTCTCTGTTGGCAGGAAATTAGCGGTATTATAAGTATGAGAATTATGTATTCTTAGACACCAGAACTTTAAGAGAGATTGGCAGGAAAGGAATTAATACAATATAAAAAGTGTAATTTTCAGTGGTCCACAGCACAGGTTCTGGAGTCATCATAGCTAAGTTGAGCTGGGTTCATTCCAGTTCCCATCCCACAAGATTATCTTAGACAAGATCTTCCTATTCTTGGAAATTTGCAAGATTCAAGGAATAATTCCTGTCTTGTGCTTACTAGAGTCTAAATAGGACTCTTATCATTGAGAGTTTCCATGAGTATTACTATATTGCTAGCCTTGCAGTGACTGAGGGTGGACTCCTATTGCTTAAGACACCACACACTCATAGCTTTCATGGTTTCATGCAAGATGCCAAGAGAAGGAAACAAATCTACAGTCCTACTCAGCTGCAACATCTCTGAACCACAAAGACCAGCATGCCAAGATATGCATAAAGGTGTAATAAGTGGCACTCCCGTGTCAGGGACAACCAACAGATAGATGTCACACTGGACTTCAACCAAACTCAACAGGAGAGAAATCATGCCTGGTTCTTAAAACCTACCCAGCTTCCCTGGGCTAGTGAGATAAGGGACCTTATGGGGAAAAAAAAAACAACCACTCCCACTTTGCTAGAGCAGGGTAATTCCTCACTACTTTCTAAACCTTATCCTTATACCCACAGATAAGTGTAGCCACCCCTTATCAAAGAAGTCTGCTTTTACAGCAAATGGAGACTATCACAGAAAACCTTCCAAGTTGACATAATGCAGAAATCAGTGTATCACGGGGAACCCAGCCACAGTGAAAACATCTACTTTACAGTTCCTGCATCTATGACCCAGGGAACACTGTGGGAGTGTGTAGCATGAATCTTAAAAGCTCTTATTAATAAAATCAAACCTCAGCCAGTTATTGGGGTGAAATGCTGGATAGTCAGAGACACAGAACGAGCCACAGCTATCTCACCGGATCCTTGCCGGATCCTCAGCTGATTTTACTTCCTCAGACTGGAGGCCTCTATGTCCTCATCCAGAATGGGTCTCAGCTGAACTGCTGCTAGGAGCCTGAATGATTAACCAGCCCAATGCTTCTCCAGGCCAAATGCCTCTCCAGGGCAAATGCCTCTCCAGGGCAAATGCCTCTAGTTTCTGGTCCTCACGCCTTATATACCTTTCTGCTCTCTACCACCACTCCCTGGGATTAAAGGCTGGTTTACTGGGATTAAAGGCGTGTGTCACCACGCCTGGCCGTTTCCAATGTGGCCTTGAACTCACAGAGATCCAGAGGGATTTCTGTCTCTGGAATGCTAGGATTAAAGGCGTATGCTACCACTGCCTATCCTCATGTTTAATATTGTGGCTGTTCTGTCTCTGACCCCAGATAAGTTTATTAAGGTACACAATATTTTGGGGAACACAATACCACCACAGGAGTGGGTGTGGACTGTAAGATCCAGAACACCAGAAAGTGGTGTGAGGCAGTCAGGCTTAGAGAGGCTGCATGAACAAGACGGGGTGGGTGACACCATCAATGAACTTGTTAACATGGATGGAGGACACTTTCTGTCCCATCCGCAGACAAAGAATTCCAGGCAGCTGATGACTACGGGAAGAGAGAGAATTAATGTCTCCCTGGGATGGGCCGCTCCTATTTGTTTTCCAGTACAGAATGGTCAGCTTTGAAAACATACACATACAAACAACAAAAACATGTATTCATATAATAATAAAAAAGAGGATATCAGCGTGAGTGAGGATAGGGAGGGCTTGAGGAAAAGGCTGGAGGGAGAAAAAGGAGGAAAAGGTGATGTAATTCTATTTATACATAACATAGTTTTATGTATAATGTGAGCTATATTATGTATAATGTATGCTATGCATTACATATAACATGTTATACAAACTATATATAGCATATACAATAATTGCATGCTGTGGATATGATATATCATATATGATGTATATTTTATATATGCCACATAGCATACATTATATATAGTTATATATATATAATTTACAAACCATTGTTTATTATCTTCCCACTTTCCATTTAATAACAGAAAGAAGAATGCATTTCATCAGAATGTATAGAACCAAGGTGACTAAAAATTGTGAATTTCTGTTGTGCTTAACCAAATGTAATTTATCTGGAAAATCAATCCTTGCAGAATGTCCCTCTCTCAGAAATCATAGGCCGACCATGTAGTTTACATTTCAATATAATTATAGTGAACAGAAGCTACATTAAAATAATATTTTGGTTTTTTTCTATTGTCCTTAAAGTAAATACTTCATTTTTATCATTTTTAATGGGAAATACAGAAAAATATAGAGCCCTACACAACTTCATAAAGGACTCAGTTTCTTGTATCACTCATAACCATTACATAAACTCTGGGAAGTAGGAATCTGTGATGTGGTAAATTGGCTCAAGAGTAAACACTGACCAAGGATTTGGCTATTTCTTTCTTCTGTTTTCAGAAGACAGACTCTGTCTTTTATGTTTTCTCCCTAAGCAGCTCAGTTACTTTGCAGCCACTCCTCTTGGCTCCTAACAACAAGAATATGTCATAAATCCCAAAGACACAGCTGCACCTAGTTACTGTGCTGTAGACATGGACACATATCAAGTCAACACCTAGTTAAAGAGTGAAATCATAGAGAAGAACCCTCAAGTCCTGTGTTTGGAAATGACTAAAAATAAATTACTACTGTATATTATATCTGCATAATGTGAGGAGGTCAGAAGAATGGAAGACATTGACTATGAACATAGGCACATGCTTAACGGGAGAGTGATCCTGCTCCTCCATCCTGCAAGCCCCCAAAGAATAATAGCAAGGCAACAGTGCAGCTTGTTAAGCATTTTCTCTAATAAATAGAAATTTATTTTATTTATAAAAGAAAATAAATTTCTGTGTCCTGGGTAAGCTCCTTGTCTTCAAAAGTTTTTTTAGTTTCACATTATCCTAAATAACTTAAAGCTAGATATTTCTATATGCCAGTTTTAGATACCAAAACAGACTATTCACCAAGTCATGTATTTGCAGAACAGCGAAAGAGGCATGTGATCTCAGTCACAGTTTCCATAAGATGATCTTATGTGTAAAATATATATGAGATACAAAGATCTCATGTATATTTTAATTACACATATTATAAACAATATGTATATATCTCTCATTATTTCATGCATTCATTATGACTACATTTTGATAAAACCCCATATACTTGTTAGTCACTATTGGCTCTGAATTCCTTATCTTTTGTGGAATTTATTGCTCATGTTCATTATAAAACCAAAGATAAGTCAAACCTCGTTTGTTTATAGTTTCCCATCATTCCAACTGTAGACTACATCCCTAGGCAAACAAATGCCAAAGCGTGATAGAATTACAACCATTTACTGTCCAACAACATGGTGTTAAAGAAATTTTCTAATGATACCTTCTTCCCAGGCACCAGAGAAGCACAAGATTATCTTTATGGACTCCAGATGTGCTGTCAAATCAAAAGCATCCCTCGCATTATTCAATGTATGATTCACTAGTTTCCACATTTATCTAGCAGAACAAAACTTGACCAAGCATTATACAAGATATCTTCTTTCTGAGATGTTAAAACGTTCAGCAGCTGCTTGTTAGTGGATTTTATAGGCAAGACATACACTGTCTGTACCGACCCAAGGAATCTTCCTAAGTCCGTCACATAAGCCTTTTGAGATAAGTTTCTTGACACATACTATTATTCCAGGGAAGAGCTTCATCTATGTGTCTAAAGCGGCATGTACTCCTCCTGCAGATATGTTTAGAAAGGATTTGAATTTGAAGCATAAATTTATTTGACATCATTTATAATTCTGTTGTAAGAACCAGTTTAGCTGTGTAAGCACTTCTTTCTGATATGGAAAAGAGAATGTATACTCCCATTTTGATAAACCTTAGATTTCCTAGGGAAAGAATGCAAAATATTTGTTAAATTTTCCAAATATTACAGCTCCTTGCCAAACTCTAAATGGAGGAGGCAGGAATGAACTATTGCAAAAGTATATGTGGTCATTCCATTAGCAGACTGGAAAGGACTTGATAATATTGGAGTTTGGAAACTGACATATTTTCACAGTGGCACTTTAGATTCCTCATTGGCAAGGTATAGGAGAATGAGAATATTATTTCATTAATGGTTAATCACTGGAGAATAATGCACACATTCTTTCTTATCTGCCTCATTTTTAAACAAACCATTCCTTCCACAATATTGCCTATTGTTGCTTTATGTATAATAAAATGAATTCAAAATTTATTGATTGTTTATTATGGCCTCTTCAAATATAGTTTTTAAAAATCAATTGTACTTTCTAAAATCAAAACTATGAGTTACAATTTATAATCAGCAGGTATCCAGAATAAAAATAAAATGGAAAATTATACTGAAATTAGAACATTCTTAGAATTCCCATTTTACAGAGGATGTAAAAAGGACATGACATTATGGAAAATAGTTTGATAGCACATGAATATTTTAAATGTGTAATTTCCATAAACCAGCCATTTATTTTGTATTTATTCCAAAATAAATCAAGTTATTATTAACTTGAGAGGCTTGAGGAACAACTATGAAATTAATAAAGCACACATCTAGTGTTACTCATGGCAACACTTTTAGAAATGATTAGTTCATAAAGGCTCTGATATGAATAAATTTATCCCTTGATGAATGTATAATACAATAGCATTATTGGGAGGTGAAACATAGTTAAAGGAGGTGGCTCACTGAGTTGTGTTCTTGAATACTACATCTTTCTCTGGCCTTTTTCTGTATCTTTTTCTCTATATTTCCTATCTGACAAGAGCTGAAGGGTTCCTTTGTCTCATATATATGTTACTTATGATATTTGTCTTAAACTCTTAAAGCTAGTAACCATAGATTGAATCCTTTAAATCAGTAACTGAAAATAACTCTTTCCTCCCCTAAATAATCTCTGTAAAGTCATTTAATAAGCCATAGGATCGAGCAATTCTATCCACACATTGCTGTGTGAATTTTTCTTGGAAAGACCTGAACAAATATTTATTATTGCATATAGGGCATTTACTGCACACAAAAAGAGATGATTCTATACAAATATAGCTTTATTGAGATTATTTACATGATTGTGGATGACAGGTTCCTTATAGAAACATGGATGAGTCAAAGTCAGTTGCATTACAGAAAATCCTACTCCAACATGGTTGATAACTCATGAAGGTTGAATCTATGAGGTTACCTGCACAATTTTTAGGCAGCTTAGCCCATCTTTTACCTGCTCTTGGGACCCTTTTTCTCCTAATGGGTTGTCTCATCCAGCCATGATATGATGGCTAATGCTGGCAAGGATGTGGAACAAGGGGAACAATCCTCTATTGCTGGTGGGATTCCAAACTTGTACAACCACTATGAAATCAATATGGTGGTTTTTTTTTTTTTTTGAAAATTAGGAATTAATCTAACTCAAGATCCAGCTATACCATTCTTGGGCATATACCTAAGGATGATCTATCCTACCACAAAGACAATGTTCATAGCTGCTTTATTCATAATATCCAGAAACTGGAAACAACCTAGATGTCCCTCAACTGAAGAATGGATAAAGAAAATCTTGTACATCTACACAATGGATTATTATTCAACTGTTAAAAAATGACATTACAAAATTTGCAGGCAAATGGATGGAACTAGGAAAAATCATGCCAAATGAGGTAACCCAGACCAGAAAGGCAAACACTGTATGTACTCACTTATAAGTGGATATTTGCTGAATTTTATACTATAAAATAGAAACTTAAGGAACATTTCCTAATTGTTTTTACAAAGTCATATTGTCCTGATATCAAAACCATACAAAGACCCACCAAAGAAAGAAAATTACAGACCAATTTCCCTTATAAACATAGAGGCAAAAATTATAAATAAAATACTTGCAAACCCAACATAAGAATGTATCAAAAGGGCTATCCACTATGATCAAGCAGGGTTCATCCTAGAGATGCAAGGATGGTTCAATATACTTAAAGAGATAAATGTAATCCACCACATAAACAGACTGAAATACAAAAGCCACATGATCATCTCATTAGATGCAGAAAAAGACTTCGACAAAATCCAACACCCCTTCATGATAAAAGTCCTGGAGAGGCTAGGGAAACAAGGGACATACTTCAACCTGACAAAAGCTATTTACAGCAAGCCCACAGCCAACATCAATCCAAACAGAAAGAAACTCTTAACAAAATCAGGAAAAAGACAGGGATGTCCACTCCACTACAATCTCTCTGTTCTAACACTCTAACCCACTGCTTACAGATATCCATCTTTCTACTTCAACTTCACTCATTGGAAACACAACTCTTGGTTCAGACCCAGGGTACTCCTTGCACTGTTATCCTTGTCTCTCCAGTTAATCAGCTACCTACACTTAGGATCCTCTCTTCCTGGCACCCTCAATTCTCTGAACCACACCTTTGTTGTGAATAGAATCCCCTCAACTCTTTCCTGATGAACTTCTCGGTCTTTTCTTCTAGCTCACCTCCAGTCCTTTCTGTCACCCACCAACCTGCAGAAGTACTCTCTAGCAGCCAAACCACAGCCACCACACTTTCCTAAGAGCCAAATGGGGTAATATAAACCAAAGAGTAAAAGACCCACCCAACAAAAACAATACCAGATAACAGCATCTAGAATCATCACCATCCCAAACCCAGATGCAGAGACACCAGCACAAAACCACAATCATTAGCACCCAAAATGATTATGTCTCCAGCAAAATCCAGTAGCTCTACTACAACAGGTCATGAGAAATGCAATATAGCTGAAGTACAAGATAAAGAGCCATTATGAATATATTTATTTACCTCAAAGAGAAAAAGATTTTATACAATACCTATCAAAATTCCAACACAGGTTTTCACAGAAATTGAAAGGACAACCTCCATTTTCATAAGGAAACACACACACACACACACACACACACACACACACACACACACGATAGCTAAAGCAATCCTGACTGATATAAGGAGTGCTAGAAAGTCACCACCCCCAATTTCAGATTGTACTATGGAGCTATAGTAATAAAATCAGCAGGTACTGACAAAAAAGAAAAAAGAAAGGAAAAGAAAAACCAGACACAAGTGGGAAAAGGACACTATTTTCTACAAATGATTCCGCTCAAACTAGATGGCTGCATGTAGAAGAATGCAAACAGATCCATACTTATCATCCTGCATAAAAAATGATTCTAAATGGAGGAATAACCCCAAAATGAGGCAAGATACCCTGAATCTGAAAGAAAAGAAAATAGGTAAAAGTTTTGGCTCATTGGAACAAGAATGACTTTCTGAAAAGGATACCAATAACACAGACACTAAGAAAAACAATTGATAAATGGAACCTTATAAAACTGAAAATCTTTCTGCACGGCAAAGGCCACCATCATTCAGGTAAAGTGGCAGGCTATGGAATGGTGAAAGATCTTAACCAACTGTCCATCCAATAGAAGAATAATATCTAAAATATAGATAATTTTAAAAAGCTGGTTATCAGGAAAAAAAATAACCTAATCAAAAATGGGGCACAGAACTAAACAGAGAATTTTCAAATAGCTGAGAAAGACAACAAAATATTCAATATCCTTAGTTATCAGGGAAATGCAAATTAAAACTACTCTGAGATTTCATCTTACATCAGTATTCTGGCCAAGTTCAATAGAAAAAATGATAGCTCATACTGGTGAGGATAAGGAGCAAGAAGAGCACGCATCCATTATTGGTTGAAGTACAAACGTATAGCTACTATGGAAATCTGTGTGGTGCTTCCTCAGGAACCTGAGAATAGATCTTCAAGATCTAGCTATATCACTCTTGGGCATATATCCAAAGGAATCTACATTATACTATAGACACGTGTTCATCTGTGTTCATTGATGTTCTGTTCTTAATAACTAGAAATTAGAAACCAATGAGATGCCCATTAATGGATAAATGGATACCTTTATACAATGCAATATTATCCAGCTGTTAAAAAATACTAGAAAACATGATATTCACAGGTAAATGGATGGTGCTAGAAAAAAAATCATCCTGATGAGCTAACCCAGACCTCAAAAGACAACAAATAAGATATGTAATTGCTTGATGTGAATGTTAGCTTTTCAGCATTTGATAGGCATGCTATTATCTATGGTGGTATTGTGTTCCCCAAAATATTGTGTACCTTAATAAACTTATCTGGGGTCAGAGACGGAACAGCCACAATATTAAACAGAGGTTAGGCAGTGGTAGCACACGCCTTTAATCCTAGCATTCCAGAGGCAGAAATCCATGTGTTCAAGGATACACCCAAGCATGGTGACTCACGCCTTTAATCCCAGAAAGCAAGCCTTCAATCCCAGGGAGTGGTGGTAGAAAGCAGAAAGGTATATAAGGCGTGAGGACCAGAAACTCGAGGCATTTGGCCTGGAGAAGCATTTGGCCTGGTTAAGCATTCAGGCTTCTAGCAGCAGTTCAGCTGAGAGTCATTTGGATATGAGGACATAGAGGCTTCCAGTCTGAGGAAGCAAGACCAGCTGAGGATCCAGCAAGGTGAGATAGCTGTGGCTTGTTCTATTTCTCTGACCTTCCAGCATTTACCCCAATACCTGGCTCAGGTTTGATTTTATTAATAAGAACTTTTAAGATTCACGCTACAATTATCCCTATAACCACAGAAACTAGATAGAGACTAAGAGACCATAGAAGGCAGGGAAGGAACTCCTGATGTAGTGGAGATAGAATATATAGTTTTAAAGAGGCACAGGAGGTATGGGGAGACTGGAGGGGAGGATTAAACAGAGAGGTGGGGGGAAGATGGAGGTAAGAGAGGGAATGTGGGGAGAGTTGGGTAGCACTAGGGACATTTGGGGGGTGGAAGCTCCTTAAACTATATACATATACGACAGAACTCTAAGTGGAATCATCAAGTGACAGAGGGGACAAAGTCCCAGATTGACATCTCTTTTCCACCAAGTAAAACCCCCAGTGTCTGGAATAGGTTACAGATAACTGAGTTGTTGACCAAAGGGGCCCCATGGGAGCCCCCAAACAACATGCACAGAGTGAGCTATCTTGGAACACTCAGTCCTAGATGGGATGTCCTCATCACACCCTCCCCCTCATGGCTCGGAGAGCTGTGTAGATGAGGAGTGAAAAAGAATGTAAGAGCCAGTAGGAATAGAAGACTCTGATGAAACGGTGCCTTTCAGAGACAACAGCACTGATGCACATATGAACTCACAGACTCTGGCAGCATGCACAGGTACCAGATGCGGTTGCAGCACCGAGAGGAGAAATGGACACAGGGCCCCACCCCTAAACCAGAAGCAATTTCCGATTGGTAACTGCTCACAAATTAAAAAATAGTTCTGTCCAAGGAAGACTCACTGGGGCAGGCAGCCGAATAGCAAATGAACAACACAGAACAAACTCAGTGACATTTGTCTCATATTGATTTGTTCGGCATTTTTTAAATCTTGCTCGTCTTTTGCTTAACTATTGTAGTTCCTGATGTTTTTGTTACATTAATTTTGTGTATATGTATGTGTGTATGTCTCTGTGTATGTTTTATCTTGTGATTTTTCTTTTTTATTTCTTCAGTTTGTCTGTTTACTTTATTTTATTCTGGTTTGTTTGTTTGTTGACTTGATTGTCTTCTAGTGGAAAGAGAGAAAGAAGACATATAGCTGGATGGACTGGGAGGTGGAGAGGATATGGGAAGAGATGGGGGACGGGAAACCATGATCAGAATACACAGCAGGAAAAAATTATTTTCAATAAAAAAATCAAAAAAGACTGGTGAATAAATTTGTAAATTGTTATAAACCTATAACAAATGACATAAATATTAAGAAAACCCATAGTAATTGTGAGCAATGAGTATTTTGGAAAGTATGATAAAGAATAATTAATAGTGTATGAAGGACTCTTCTTTGTCCCCAGGCCTATTTCCTCTCCTTTATATTAATAATATTCATATGTAGGATCAGGAAATTTTGAGGAATATGTTGCCAAAGTTTTATTTCCAAGTATCAAGTTTGAATTGTGCTTCAATTTCAAGCAGTGACCTTCATTAAGACAGAGGTTATGTGGGCTAATTTCACTATGTAATGTGAAAGCCAATCTCAACAAGTAGACACCAAAATGTTTCAATAGAAATAGACATGTTAGGATTATTTGTGATTTCTTCCAAGATATCTAGAGTGATATAATTTGCCTTCTAAGCATTGCTGCTCTTAATGTGCAACAATTTATGCATTCATCAGAGTTTCTGTATTTTGTAAGAATACTGTACCACACTGAGTAATGCTAACTATGGCAATAAAACCAGAGTCTGATTTGGAAGCAATAAATAAATAAATAAATCTATGATATCAAGTTTGAATGAAAAATCTCTTTCTTTGAGTACCCTAAAACACCTGAGATATCAAGGTAGAGGCATAAGACAATGAGCAGAGGAATGCAGACTATAAATAGTTTTGCTGTTACAATATGAACACATGTGAATTCTTTGAAGAACAGACAATCCTTGTTTTATTTTCATCATGTATATATCCAGTAAATTAAAATTGTGTGCATGGCATGGCATACTCATCATGTTATAGAATTTAAACACAGCTTCTAAATCGCAAGTGTCTTAAAACTGGATTTGGTAATTTGAGGAGCAGGCTGAGAAAATGAACAAACAAACAAAAAAAACCCAAGTAATATATTTCAAAAAATTGAAATTTAACAGATTCAAGAAGGCAAAGGTTACTGGACATATGTGTATAAGGCTTCTTTGTAATCCTGAGGTACTGGGCCTGGACCCAAAAGTGGTTTTAAATTTGGTTAGATCGAAATTCCTGATACAGTTATCTGCAGAAACACTGAGAAAATGCTATGAGACAATCATTTTAATAGATACTGTCATGAATCCCACAGGATCAGAATGACAAACATTTTTGTTCTATCTCCTAACTCTTTTACTTGCATTCTCCTGTAGCTAGGGAATTCAACTCAGCATCTTAACACATGACCATACAGTTTAAAGACTACAACTTTTCAAGGTTTTAAAAGAAGAAATTTTTATTTTAACAACAAGTTAATATCTAATAGTGACATCATCATAACTTAGTTTCATATATGTGAAAAAGTTTCATGTGTCAAAATAAGTAAAATTACACCAGTCCCCTAAAAAGCCATTTCTGAATTTGTATTTTAAAGTGCTAATTGCTACTCTTTGTTTTAACAAAAATAGCTACAAGGAAAAATAAAATTCAGGAAAATATGTAAATAATATTTAGATTATACTATTAACTATTTTAACTCTTTAAAGAATTTATTCTTTTTTTTGTAGAAAAAGTAAAAGCTCTATTCCTAAAGTCTCATTCATTTGACATTTTGTGGAGTCTTCATCACATTTTTAGCCCCATTTATCTTCACAGTCCTCATGATAATGACAGAAACCATAACATAGGAAGAGATTTAAAATGGTAAAGCAATGGCTGCCAATCGTAATTAGAGCTAACATCTCTTCCTGATAGTATTTTTTAATTCCATTTGAAGAAATAAATCATATACTCACTAGTGATGTGACGGGTAAAACTTGAATGTTTATGTAATCATGCAATTTCCAGGTTTATGAAGTCAACACCAATTTGAGATTCCCACATGCACAGTTGTTATCTGTTGCAGCAACTTGCTACAGCTATTCTTTAAATAAAATTATGCTCTCTCCAGAGCACACACTTCAGATGACTTGGTCTGTCAGTTAAAGGAAGTCTCTGAGTCAAATTGGCCTTGCTTCTATTGTAAGATGTAATGCTTGTAAGTTTAAACACAAAAGAAATCCTTAAAATAAATTTAAGAGATTACCCAATCATAAAATTCTGGTCACTAACAACATCTGAAAACATTACCATACCATGCAAGATTTACTGAAGCTGTTAATTGTGTGTGAATGTTATCTAAAAGCATCATTCTAAAACTACTGATCACCACCATTGGTTTGTCTTTGTGTCACAGAAATGCTGTGATTTTTATTGTCAGGAACAGAAGACAGGAGCAGGACATTCCTCATCAGGATATTCTGTGTCTCTCTTACACCAGGTGTTTTCTCAGAAGATAAAAAAGTGCCGAAACAAGGTCAGGAAGCCCCAGGCTCTGCAATGTTCTTGCTTTTAATTTGAATGACCTAAGTAAGAACTTTGACCATTTGGCAACCTGCTTGTCAACCTACATGTGGGTTCCCATCCTGGTCAGTTCTGAGAATGAGTGGAAAGTTTACTTCAGCATCTACTATAAAGACTGTTTTCCTGTTAATCATATAGATATTTGGGGGGAAAGCTATGTGTGAAGATAGGTATAAAGTATCTTATTTTGTTAAGCATTTTGATTATATATGTGTATTTTTTTCTAGGTTATTCCCATATGAAAAGAAATGAAACCAGATTCTTCAATAACATCAATCACAGGAATTTTAACTCATTAAAGCAAATAGATGCTTCCCTCCCCTCAAATCCCACCACAATATTATATGTTATTTAAGTATTTAAGTATTTCTAGAGTGCTTATGGCTACCTAGATCCCCAAGCTCAGGCTTCACTATCTGGGGGACCATCAATATTCAGATCTTTATAGAATAAATACTGTTTGTGTAATCATATCCACAGTAGAAATGGCTTGTTTTCTAAAATAAACCTCAGTGTCTCTACCCTTCTTTAGTACTGAGAATTGGACCTAAGACTTTATATGCTCTAGCTAAGTAATCTAACACAATCTATATTCCTAGAACTCTTTATGACTGTGTTTTGAGAGAGGGTTGTCAGAACACCTTAGGGCGCAGGTAGGTCTGGACTTTGAGACATTCCTGCCCCACTATCTCGAGTAGCTGAGATTATTACAGTCAGCACCATACTTCAAATCTAGTTCTTGCTTTCCAGCCCATACCTTAGATTTGATGCTTAGTGTTGCAGGATAAATGATCACACTGTGAACCCTGAGTTCACATTTATGTTAATTAAATACAATCAACCTTGGGTCAGAAGGTGGAGCCAGCATCTAGTTGGCAGAAAGTAATCATAGAGAGTCAGAGGGAATCTGAAAAATGGATAGAGATGCCAAAGGAAGTAGCCGGCAGGGACTTTTGAGTGTGGCAGTCTTTTTTGGTTTGGAGTAATGGAAAGAGATACTCTCTTTCTGAGACTCTGGAGAAGAGAGAAAATCAACTAGTTGCTCCTCAACCTCTGTGGGATAGCAGGTTTTCACCCCAGCCTCTGAGTGCTGAGTCTTTATTGGTAAATAGAACAATAGAAATTTAGTTAAAAACTACATTTGGTGGCATCAGCAGGAGGTGGATCCAGCAGGATGTAGAAGTCCTGCAGGACTGGCCAACGATTGCAGAGACACAGTGTTCCTGGTTGAAACGGCAGTAGATTCAGGTGCAGCCACTGTGCCAGTGGAAAAACACCTGTGATGTAACGGCATTTGTTTTCCTTGCATAGATTCTTTTTAAGTTAAACTAGCCAACCTCAAGCCAAGCTAGAACTACTGGATCTTCACTTTTATAGAGAGAAGAAAAATGATTACACAATATCCACTTCCAAAACTACATGCACAGGAGAAGAAAGGAACAAGCTCACGAGGTCAAAGAGAACTCAAATACTGTCTATAATTATGATTATATATTATAATTTCCTTGAAGACCTCTTTTTTCCCCCAACATAACATATTTACTGGTTCTCTGGGAATTTTACATCATGCACCCTGATCAGACTCATTTCCCACTTCTTCCAATGTCGACCCCCCACCCCTGTGACCCACCCAAAAAAAGTAAAAATAAAAATAAGAAAAAAAATCAAGTCCAATTTTTGTTATCTATATAGTCACTGGAGCATGGTCAAAACTCTCGGTGGCCTGCCCCTTAAATAGAACTGAGTACTTCCCTTCCCACACTTCTACTTGAAGCCATCAATTGTGGAATGCTTCACTTCAGCAACCTCATCACACTTTTAATTAAAGAGTTCTCTTTGAAGGCTTCCTGTCTAGGCTACTTTTTTGGGAGGAGGGGGATTGGGTTGGCTTTTTCACAGAAGTCTTCAACTGTGCACTTGGAGTCAGCAATAACACAGAACATAGCCTCCTTGCTCTTCATAGTCAGCAGGAGTACAGATCATGGGCCTCCACATGGTTTTTGGTGGCAACACAGACCATGAACTTGGCCCCGGCTGCAGCAGGACTACAGACTCAGACTCAGCCATGGACATCAACACGGACCCTGGCAGTAGTTCGACCACAAACCCAGACTTCACCATGACCTCAGGTAGCAATGTAAGCCACTTAGATCAGTACCGCCCCTGGTGGCAGCAGGATCCACGGACATCCACCTGGGTGGCTTCAGGCTTCAGCATAGACCACAGACATCTGCATGGTCCTTGGAGGCAACATGGGCCACAGACGTCATCAAGGCCCCCACCCACATCCGCACCACAACCTCAGACATGGCCCAAGGACCATGGACCATGGACATCAACATGGCCCCAGGTGGCTACCCTGGTCGCTCAAATCCAGCTGGCTCCTGGCAGTATCACAGTTCATGGGCATCAACAAATCTGGAGGTGGCAGCACAGGAGATGGACATCAATACTGACCCCATTTGGAGTAGGACCTCAGACCCAGGCACGGCACTTAGTGGCAGCATGAGCCAGACGTCACCATAGCTTCGGGTAGCAGTGCAGCCACTCACATTAACATGGGCCCTTGGGCAGCAAAGCCTGAGGACAGCACGAAGGCTTCAGTCAGCAGCACAGACCTCTTAACGTTGATCTCAGACTTCATCATGGCCTGGGGTAGCAACATGGATTACATACATCAACATGGTCTCTGGTGGCATCAGGGACCACGGTGGTCCTTTGAGAAGGTCCAAAACCAGAAAGTGTTCCATTCCTCATTTCACGCCTCCACCATTGCCCAGAGCCAAGGTGATCACAACGCCAGGGGAGTGTTTGGGGGCTGAGTCTGCTTCTGAGCAAGGTCCAGGCTGCTGCACACCACCCTGCTGACCCTTCTGGGCAACAACTTGTTCCACTGTCGACCTCAGGCCTCCCGCACCTGTCACCACTGCCGTGTCTCCAGTTCTGCCTCTCTCCACAGCACACATGCACCTCCCCATCACATATCTATTTACCATACTGAGGCCTGGGTGGCTTCTTCAGTCAGGTATAGCTCGGCTCTCCTTGACAATCTTTTATGTATTCATTCTTTCTTTTCCATATTAAGACTAGACCTTGAAAAAAGACACAAGGAGAAAGAAAACACATCTTAACAAAATTAGGAATACTGCCATCTAAGTGAATCTTTATTTTTGTTTATATCTTATAGTTTGATTTATTCTTGGTTATTCAAGTCACTTGGCTGCTTTACATCCTTTAGATCTGGGTTTGGTCTTGGGAATCATTTTACGCAATGAGTTGTTAAGTGAAATGCTGTGAGCTTGCGTGTGTTTGTGGGTGCAGGGGATAGCTCACCAGGAAAGAGCACTAGCTGTGCAACACTGACAGCTGTGTTTAATCTCCAGAGCCCTGTGCTTGCCTTTTCTGCCTTTTCCCCCGATAAAGAAGACTGAGGATCCAGGCTTGCTGATTTAGATTAGGAGGTTCCGTGGCAGGGCATACATACTAGATCTAGTCACATTCTTTACAAGGTTCCTGTGAATATCAATAACAGATAAAAATATGACTGAGGCAGTTATTTTGTATCTCAAGGATGCAAGCACAAATTCACAGCACAATATCATTTGCCTATTCTCTTATAACTTACTATCCAAGGGGAAATAATCTAAACTAAGGATTTCTTGTATCACAACACATTCAATTAATTGTTGGACAGGAGAGGTTAAGAAGCAAAATAGGAATTGTAAGAGCACTCCTCACACTGAAGTCCCGTCTATTAGCTTATTTCTACGTTTTTATTGATCAGAGAATTCCTCTCAGTGCAGGAAAAACCAGATTCCTACGCCATTTTCCTAAATTACACAATAAAAAGCTACACAGCATATAATGCTAATGCTGTAAGGAAATCAGAAGCTGAGGCTTGTACTGTAACTATGACAGTTTACTCCCTCAACAGATCTTATGGGATTCACAACCTACACTACTCTTAAAACATCTAAGCACAGGTCACCCATGAAGCAGAAAGAAGAGATTAAGTTATTTAAATCACACAACAGAATTAATTTTGTAATTTTTTAAAAGTATGGTGTGAGTGAATAAGAAAAGTTTCAGATGAGAGAGATATGAACATATTAATTTGTATAATTCACTTACTCCTTTAACTCACGCATTACAATCTATGAAAAGGTAATGTTTTTACAATGATACCACAGAGATGCATCAAATATGTGGTTCACCACTGAATTTAAGCCTCTAAGATCCATTTTGGTAGGTCTGGGAATGGTATAAATACAGTATTCAAATATGAAATTCTCAAAAAATTCCATCTCATAACAAGGGCCATGATTTTATTTAAAAAGTGGTTGGTTGTTCCCACGAAATTTGTGTCAGTGATCCACCTTTGTATCTTGAGGCAGGTTGCTCTTGTGGGTTGCAAGGTTTGTAGCTGGGTGATATTATTACCTTTCTTCTGTGGCAGTGTGCAGAGTTCTTTCCAGTAACATGAATGCTAATAGGGGTAAAAGTTCAGTTTCTCCATGTTTGGTGACAAAAGTAAGATGTATTTTCACTTTTCTGTTGTTTGCTCTTTGTACGTTCTAGGTACTCTCTGTCAGATTTATAATTGGCCAACTTGATGATGGCAGGTAATCTTTTTGATGTGTTCTTGAATTCGGTTTTTAAGTATTAGATTGAGAAATCTCACATCTATGTTCATGTATGTTTACATTCATATGCATATCTATATGTACATACATATATATTCCTAAATATAACTTTCTCAGTCTGTGTAATGTTACCTATATGCATGTTTTCAGGGATGACCACTTGCTATTCTCATGTCTGAGGAAGACTATTTCTCCCACTTTCAGCATTCCTTAGTTGTCTGTAGTTCTTTATGTATGGTTGATTTTTGGTAGGCTTTTCCTAGGCATCTTTGCTGTATTATTATTGTTGTCCTTCTTCAGATCATGTTTAGGCAGTCATGTAGGTAAGACTTACAGACATAGCTTTGACATTCCTTGCAGACACAATTTCACCGCCAATGTCTAATCCTCTGACTCTTAGAATCTTTCCATCTCCGCTTCCACAAAGATCCTCCCTGACACATAGGTGCAGGAATTGATTTAACAGTTTTCTATCCTGGTCAATACTATTCTACTTTTTAATGAGTCTTCACTTGGCAATATTTTAGAATTTTTCAATTTTATTTCATATGAATCTGCCCAGCTCGTGCTTGTTTTAGTACTACATGCCAATGAGTTGTGTATAGATTTAATTTTCCCAAATGAGAAACTTAAAGCTGCCTTTAACTTTAATTCTTAAAATGACATTGAATAACTTTTCATATACAACTTTATGAAGGTGTGCATAAAATTTTCTGATATAGAATTCTAAATCGAAGGGTATATTAATAGACATTTTGAAAAAACCCTCCACTAAAATTTAGTTTCACTTCCATTCATATTTAATCACTATATTAGACTAATCACTGTGCTAAGATCTCTTTGGAATTATGTTGCTCTTAAGTAACAGAGTCTATATGAGGTAGGAGGTGGTAGCTATCCAGTACCACTGGAATACATATGGAAACGTCAATATTCAAATCCACATAACTCATATACAAGCTCAGTATGTCAGCTTTCCTGAGCCGTGACAAAGTACCTGAGAAGCTCAACTTAAAAAGGGGCAAGATTTAGTTTGAGCATTACCGAAGAGAGATGCACTGGAAAAACACATGCTTACCTAATGGTAGACAATAGTGAAGAAGGGAAAAGGTACAGTTTCTTAGGACCCACTCTCTTTAACTTGTTCCTACTTCCAATAGCTTATCAAATTATGAGACCATCAATATATGACCATATATTGATATGATAGTTCAGAGCTCTCAAGATTCAAAGATCTCCCCAAAGGCCTACCTCTGAACATTGCTGCACTGAGGAACCTGTTTTTGTTTGTTTTTTATTCTTTTGTTCTTTGTTCTTTGGTCTTTTGAGGATCCACCACCCAGATCCCAAATAAATCACACACGGAGCCTTATTATTAATTATAACTGCCCAGTCTTATCTTGGCTTATTTCTAGCCAGTTTTTCTTTTTCCTCTGGGCTTTTGCCTTTCTCTGTTTCTGTACACCTTTCATTATTTCTTACTCCATGGCTGACTGTGTGGCTAGGCGGCTAGCCCCCAGCATCCTCTCTCGTTGTTCTCTTGCTCTGCTCTTTTCGGAGATTTCTCCTTCTATTTATTCTCTCTGCCTGCCAGCCCTACCTATCATTTTCCTGCCTTGCTATTGGCTGTTTAGCTCATTATTAGACCATCAGGTGTTTTACACAGTCACAGTAACACAGCTTCACAGGGTTATACAAATTCAGCATAAAAGAATGCAACACGCCGGGCGGAGGTGGCGCACGCCTTTAATCCCAGCACTTGGGAGGCAGAGGCAGGCTAATCTCTGTGAGTTCAAAGCCAGCCTGGGCTACAGAGTGAGTTTCAGGAAAGACGCAAAGCTACACAGAGAAGCCCTGTCTAAAAAAAAAAAAAAAAAAAAAAAA
>CABHPQ010159761.1:2373-32045 GCA_902168405.1 Peromyscus aztecus
AAGAAGAAGAAGAAGAAGAAGAAGAAGAAGAAGAAGAAGAAGAAGAAAAATCCAACAGAAGCAAAGCTACAATAGTAGCTACTTGGAATTTGAATTTTAAATGCCCCACATCATTAAAAGAAGAAAATCCACTTTTGATATGTATTTAAATATGTTTTCCCCAGGTGATGGCATAGATTTAGGAGGTTTGTTCTATCATCTTTAGGCAGGGGACTCTTGATCTAAGGATTATATAACTCGGGGCAAGCTCTGAAGTTTTATAGTCTGGACCCACCTCCCATTCTTGCTTTAGACTGTCTGTGAGTGGATGAAATGTGATCTCTTGACTTCCAGATTGTCAGGCCTTCCTGGCCATGCTGGACTGTATCTTTTCTGGAAATGGAAACCAAAATAAACCCTTTGCTCTTCTGAGTTGCTTTTTTGTTGCAATATTTTCTTGTAGCAACAGAAAAGTTTTATATATATATATATATATATATATATATATAAATTTGTAAGTATACAATTTTAGTTAAAATGTCTGTATGCATACACAGTGTGTAACACCATGTTTTGTTATGTGTGTGCATTCTGAAATGACTAAATGAAACCAATTAAGATATGACTTATACTGCCCCATAGATACTGTTTTTGTGTCAAAATTTTCTAAATACAGTGCCTCATGGCCAGAAAATGGAGATTGAATAGACAAGTGACCTAGAGCAGATTGTAGGAGTCAGAGGGGATGGAGGACATCAGGAGAACATGGCCCACTGAATCAACTAAGCAGGGCTCATATGGATTCACAGAGACTAAAGGGGCAAGTTCTGGGCTTCCATGGGTCTGTACCAAGTCCTCTGTGTCTGTTATGGCTGTTAACTTGGTGTTTTTGAGGGACTTCTAATTATGGGAGTAGGTGTGTCTCTGACTCTTTTACCTGCTCTTGAGGTATGCTCTTCTCATCCTATCAGGTTACCTTGTCCAGCCTTGGTATGAAGGTTTTTGCCTTGTCTTATTGTATTTTGTTTTATCATGTTTGGTTGTCCTCTCTTGGAAGGCTGCTCTTTTCTGAAGGGAAGCAGGGGGGAGTGGATCTGGGGGAAAGGTAAGGTGGGGGAGGTTCTGGGAGGAGTAGAGGGAGGGGGGAATTGTGGTCAGGATGTATTGTATGAGAGAATAACTTGATTTCAATTAATAAAAACCTAAAAAAAAATCCCAGTAATTTTCAAACATATATTAGTATTAACAATAGTCATCATGTAATAAAATAGGCTTTTGAATTTACCCCTTTAAAATAATATAGACAATTTTTTTCATTTTTCTTTTTCTATTATTAGGGAATTTTCTATTAATTTTACATACCAACCACAGATCTCTCCTCCCTCCTCCTGTCACCAAGGCTTTCCCCGCAACCCACCCCCCATTCCCACCTCTTCCAAGGCAAGGCCTCCCATGGGGAGTCAGCAGAGCCTGGTACATTCAGTTGAGGCAGGTTCAAGCCTCTCTCCCTGCACCAAGGCTGTGTAAGGTGTCCCACCATAGGCAGTGGGTTCCAAAAAGCCAGCTCATGCACTCAGAATGGATCCTGATCTTACTGCCAGGGGGCCGCTTAAGCAGGTCAAGCTGCACAACTGTCTTGCCTATGCAGAGGGCCTAGGCCAGTCCAATGGAGGCTCCACAGCTATTGGTCCACAGTTCATGAGTTCCCACTAGTTTGGTTTGGTTGTCTCTGTGGGTTTCCCCATCATGATCTTGATAGTCAAATTTTAAAGTAATAAAATTTAGTCATACATGAGCACTCATGATGCAAGGGGAAGCAGAATGTAGAGAAGGAACCAGAAGCCAGTTAGCAGGAAACTGTGAAATAAAATTGATGTCATTTCTTTCCTACATTGTTGGAGAGCTTATTTTTTTTTAATATAAGGTTATTTGCCTCATGTGTCACTGAATATGAATTTCTAGATTTAATACCAGCCACTAGAGACTTCACAAAAGGCAGTTCATATTTTGTTTCCTTTTGTTCTAATGGGTTGACAGAAGAACAGAGCCTACCCTTTGCAAATCTTTACATAAGATTTTTTTCTCTAGTTTCTAGATGTTAAATATCATTTTTGGTGAGTATTAAAAATGAATGAGTGGGCTTCTGGCTCTGCTTTGAATACAGAATATTAGAAAGAACATTGCCTTCTTGGTGACAATAATTACAAAGTCATATATTCTACAAAACCACAATACATGAATCATATGGAGATATTGTAGGAAAACAAATCTTCAAAAACTTAAAGAAAGGTGAGCAGCTCCAAGAGCCAATGTTGCCCATAAACACTGCCTTACTTGAAACACAGTGCAGGAAGAAGAGATACACCCCAGGGGTTAGATGAAAATGACAGAAATTCAGCTAGCATTTTAAATGAAATTCTGAAGTTAAATCTACCCTGCAGTTAAAAGCATAACACTTTCCCAATACACACATACATGAGGGGGACGGGCCGAAACAGAGTGTGACTTATATGCATTTGCAAGTCACGTTCTGCTCCATAGCATAGACCTTACCAGGAGCTGAAAGTTTGGAGACTGTGGGAGAATGCTGAAAATATATTTCTTATTGGTCAGGCTTGACCAAATATTCTGGGACTCCATTTTTTTTATAGGAAAAAAAAAGTAAAATACCATCATTTCAAAAAGAGAGAAGTAATTACAGCCAACAATTAAACAAGATCATCTTTACTGCCCATACTAAAAATGAAGATTTTTTAAATATATAAACAGATGGAAAAAGAAAAAAATTAAGTCTAGCACTGAGAGAGGTGTAATATTCTAATGGTCACGGCCATTGTGTCTCTGCAAGGGAAGAGGAGGCATTAAACCTCCATAACACAAGTCATGCCATCCACATCAGGCACATTTTGCTAATACACTAATTGAAGGAAGGATTACTGAGAAAACAACATCCCCATATTCAGGAAAACACAGGCTTTCCTAAATCCATTAAAAGTCAATAGGCTTGTGAGCGTATGTACTCCTGAGAGAGCTGCAGCAGTAGACAGAGCAGGAAAGAAAGACGGGCGACCTTGCCATTTGTAAATGTGCTCGTTTGTCTTATTTATTTTAGGTTATTCGGTCATTTGTCACCACAAATTATAAAGCAAAATAAAAAGCAAGAACAAAGAAAGCATTACTCAGGAATAACCACATGACAGATCCAACCCAGTATGAGCCAGATGTTGAAAATATCTAGGAAGGATAATCAAATACAATTTTAATGCATTAAAGAAGATAGCAGAGTGGATGCATAAATACTTACGACTGGATGAGGGACTTGAACAGGTGGAATAATAAAAATATCAAATAAAGAGTTCTGAAATATTTTATTAATTATTTGAGAACTTCATACATTGTTGAAGCCTGCCAATAGTCAGCTGGGTAGCTGGGTAGAGGCGTGCGGATTGTAGAGACAAGGAAGAAGACAGAAAAGAGTTGAGAGAACTGCCAGTCAATGCTGGACAGTCCTGAGTTTATTTCATAGCCATACAGCTTTGAAGGACAGAGTTAGAACAATGCACAGCACAGGCATTCAACCACTATCTCTCCTGCCTTGTGTCAAGGAGCAGTCAATTTCATTTTCTATCTCAATGTACCTCCAGCTAGCATCAGCAGCCTGTGTCTAGCTAGATAGTGTGTTCCTTCCTGTGGGCTAATCAGGACTTTCTCAGAGCCCTTCAAGGAGACTCTGCAGGCTAATCAGGACATTCTCACAGCTCTGGAGCAAGCAAACTTGAACTCTATTGACTCAGAATAGACTTCAGATTCAAACTGGGAAACTGAGTCAATTGTGGGCTCTCACAATACAAGGTATTTGATCACATTCAACCCCAGCTACCATCCCCATAACTATTCCAAGATCCAATAGACTTTTGTACCCCATAATTTTGTTTCCTATATTTCAAAATAACCCACTGAGTTCAGTTTGTTCTGTGCACATATCCTGGGTGTGGGGCCATCCAATGGCATCCGGTCAACCTACCAGGATCCACACACTTAAAATTGACTCTCTTTTCTTCAGAAGCCATTGACCTCCACAGCTCTTCTGCTAATGTTGGCAGCTCAGGAGCCCTCCCTCCATGCCAGAATGTTGGCAGGCTTAATCTTGTGCTCGCATTCACACTGATTACTCATACAGATGCATTCAAAAATTAAAAATAATTGTTACAAAACCACTAGGAAAGAAGGCATACCAGAGACCTGAGACCTATGGGTAATAATAAAAATTGTAATGTAAAGGTAATTGGGTTCTTAGAATGAGGAGAAAGACAGAAGAGTTAAGAATTAACATTTTAAAGGAATAGTGGCTAGCAACTTTTCAAAAAAATATAGAAAATAGACTACAAATCTGACACTATTAGGAAAAAATGTTCCAAGTTAGTTTTGAAAAAAAGTTTAGAAAAGTCCCCATGTGTGCTGATTAAGAGAGGGGAAAAGCATGCAGACTACCAACCTCAGGATGAGTAGATAGAACTGAAGCATACACACACACACACACACACACACACACACACACACACAAAACTGATAACTTTATGCCTCTAAAGTAAAATGAATGAATAATTTCACTAAAAGTCACAAACTTTCCAATTTCACTCAGGAGGAAACCGATAATTCTAAGAATTTTAATAAATTATGAGCAACAAAACTTTTAGTTTTTTTTTTAATCAAAGTTAACGGGTTCACTACTGAATGAAATATTGTGAAGTGAAGAAAGAAACAGTTGTGAAGTTCACACAAAAATATTCCAGAAAATAGAATAGGAATGAATGTCTCCTAACAAATTTTATGAACCATTATTGTATGAAAAAAAAAACTGATAAAAGAAAACCACGCATCACTATACCTCATGAATGTAGCCTTCAATAGTTTTCAATAAAGTGTTTTCAAGTCCTGTTTAGGGGATAAAACTTGACTATATAATTACAAGGGGATAACAATCTTTCTCAGATACACAGATACTTTCTTTTTAATTTAATTTTTTTATAATTTTATGCTCGGGGCTGGAGAGATGGCTCAGTGGTTAAGAGCACTGACTGCTCTTCCAGAGGTCCTGAGTTCAATTCCCAGCAACCACATGGTGGCTCACAACCACCTGTAATGAGATCTGGTGCCCTCTTCTGGCCTGCAGGGACACATACAGGCAGAATACTGTATACATAATAAATAAATCTTTAATATATATATATTAAAAATAATTTTATACTCATAAGTGATTACTCTATATCATTTGTATCTCTCACTCATCTCCCTCCAACTCCTGTGACCTCCCCAATTCCATTTCAAATTCATTATTTCTTTTTCTTCAGTTTTTAGTGTGTGTGTGTGTGTGTGTGTGTGTGTGTGTGTGTGTGTGTGTGCGCGCGTATGTGGACATATATGTGTATTACCTACTATGGAGTCTATTTTGTACTGTTGTCCATATATGTGTTTCGAGCTGGCCACTTGAGTTTGGAGAACCTATGAGGACCTCATCCTTGGAGAAAAATGAGTCTCTTTCTTTTAGCAGCTTTTGAGTGCCTAGAGTTCTTCATCTGGAAGTGGGCCATAGTGAAATACTAACTGTCTACATTTTCACAGCACCTGAAGTCATTACTCAAGTATAGTTTAAATAACCATATGTTGGGAATTCATAGGTGCAGCTTCCCTGTTATGTTTACAAGATAATATCTACTGGCAGATGTCCTACCCTTCTAACTCTTACAATCTCTCCAACTCCTCTTCTTTGATTTTCGTCCAGCATTAGATGTAGCGGCCATGTTGTAGATGAGCCAATGTGTTGTCAGTATGCCACAGTCATTTGGATGAGTGGTTTGTTTTTATAATAACCTTCACCTGGAAAAAACGTTTTTTTGATGAAGTGTGGTGGTATTGTGTTCCCCAAAATATTGTGTACCTTAATAAACTTATCTGGGGTCAGAGACATAACAGCCACAATATTAAACATAGAGGTTAGGCAGTGGTAGCATACACCTTTAATCCTAGCATTCCAGAGACAGAAATCCATGTGTTCAAGGATACACCCAAGCATGGTGACCCACACCTTTAATCCCAGAAAGCAAGCCTTTAATCCCAGGGAGTGGTGGTAGAAAGCAGAAAGGTATATAAGGCGTGAGGACCAGAAACTAGAGGCATTTGGGCCTGGTTAAGCATTCAGGCTTCTAGCAGCAGTTCAGCTGAGAGTCATTCTGGATTAGGACTCAGAGGCCTCCAGTCTGAGGAAGCAAGACCAGCTGAGGATCGGGCAAGGTGAGATAGCTGTGGCTTATTCTGTCTCTCTGACCTTCCAGTGTTCACCCCAATACCTGGCTGAGGTTTGATTTCTATTAATAAGAACTTTTAAGACTCATGCTACAATGAAGAGTGAAAACTATACTTTTCTGTGTTTGGATATAACTATTAAGAAAATAGTAATTATATTGGTTAAGGAAAACAGCAGTAGTAGACTCTCTTTAGGATTTATGACCTCCCCCATCAAGCAGGGTTGGTTCGGTTTACATTGCCAGGCATAAATTTCCTTCTATTGATTAAGCTTTAAATCTAATTAGATGGATATTGGTTACTCCCAAGATAAAAGTCCCACTATTGCATCATTGGGTCTATTTTTCAAGGCAGTTATTGTGTGGCCCATAGGCTTTACAGTTGGATAGGAATAGATAGGACTATTAATTATTTTTTCTCTATTGTCAGATTGTATAGCACCCTGGGATAGTATGAAAGCTAATTGTCATCTAGAAGACATATTTTTATACTTAAGGAAACATAGATCCTGGCATAAAATTTGAACATTTTTATCTCATTCTATTTTTATTCTTTGTCCAGAAATAGTAAGCTTAACCAGATAAACTAATTAATGTTTGTAAGTTCCATATGTTATTCAGCTATTCTTGGCTTCCTATACTTGACTGATTGATACTATAATGGCTGGGCTTTTAATGTTAGTACTTTGAATGATTATTTTTCCAGATAACACCATGGACCAAGAGTACCTTCTCCCCTACTGGAAATAGAGTGTTCCTCTTTTAATCTGATTATGTTGTAGCATAATTTAAAATTCCCCCCAATAATTTAAAAACTCATATTTGATATCTGTTCATCTAGAACCACTTTGGACACCCAAAGCCTTACTAGTCATGCTTCTTCAGTGATAAAGAACAGGTGTGTGTGTGTGTGTGTGTGTGTGTGTGTGTGTGTGTGTGCGTGTGTAAAGAGATTTATTATACATGTCTTCTTCACATGATGGGGGAGGTAGAGAATCCCAAAGTATTCAGTAGCAAACTGTAGATTAGCAGAACTAGTGGTGTTATTCTGCCCTGAACGCAGAGGGCTGACAACCAGGGGAGCTAATGGCGTGGCTCTAGCATTAACTCAGGGCCTAAGAAGGCTATCAGTCTATGTCTGAAGACTAAAACCAAAATAACTCTAAGCTGGAGAAATTCACAAATCTTCATCTACTGATAAATTACCCTACCTGTCATGGTACATCCACCCAGTAAACTATTTGGTCAGTAAATTAAAAAAATAAATTATACAGGTTACCATATGGATCAATTTCAATTACATCATATTAATTAAGAGAAACTAGACTCAAATGATGCCTATTGAACTCCTGCAATGATAACGTTTTAAAATGTGAGCACCTGAAGTTTGTGGAGGGAGGATTTTCTATAATTAGGATATGAGCAAACTTTTCTGAGGGTGATAAAGCTGGGAGGTTTTGGTTGTGGGTGACACGTTCACTTCTACAGAGTACTGTATAATAGAAAGAACAAATTCAGCAAATGATAAGTTATATAGTATATGGTGTTTAACTTACTTTAAAATGTAATGTTCTTTAAACTACCTAGATTCTTTAAAAAGTATCATGGTTAAAATATTGGCAATGAAAAACAGCTATTCTATGAATGTTAGAATAGCTTATATTAAAAATATCAAGGCTGAAGGCAATGGGTTACCATTTCACAATATTCTATATTTTCCTTATGTTATTAAAACATCTATGAATAAATCATTTTGTGATGGACACTAAATTAAGCATAGTAAAATTAACTGAATATGCCTGGAAAATGTCTAGGTATTTTATGTAAATACAAATAGACCAGGACACTGGGTTATTCAGTTAGCCTAGTTTAATTTTATTCCCTGCCACCCATGCTCCTCCCGTAATGTTAAAACCTCATTGATTTTATGCTCTTCTCTCATATCCGATATAGGCCTTTAACCACTTCTGTGCTGGTCTACATCCATTGCAGATGATATATCCCTTTCCTTTTTAGAGAGTTAAAATTTCAATGCTGGTCATGATAGAATGTCGTGCAAACAGAGTGATCTCTTTTTCAGATCCCTTTGAAGAGGAGAACCAAATTATCCTAATGTCAGTTAGTATCCATCACATGAAGAAAGCTCCATTCTCCAGAAGGTGGAAAAAAGTGCTGCAAAATGGAGTGTATGGAAAGGAAGAGTGAATTACATTATGTATTTACAATTTTTGGCTGTGGTTTAAAGCTGCCTTTTTGTTTCTGTGAAGAATATATTTACATTATGTTTACCTGTTGTCATTTGTAAAATGTTGAAGTTTAGCAATTCTTGCTAGCAGTTTTAACAGAGCAGTTAATCAGCAAACATAACAAACGTCAGTAATGTGAACAAAAAGGAAGCATCAATTGTTTTAGTCAGGGTTTCTATTGCTGTGAAGAGACATCATAACCACGACAACTCTTATTAAGGAAAACATTTAATCTGGGCTTGCTTACAGTTTCAGAGGTTTAGTCCATTCTCATCATGGTGAAAAGCATGGCAGCATGCAGGCAGACATAGTACTGGAGTTGGATTCACATCTTGATTCACAGGTAGGAGAAGGAGAACTGAGTGCCATGTTGGGTGTAGCTTGAGCATATGAGACCTGAAAGACCACCCCACACTGCAACAAAGTCACACTTCCTAATAGTGCCACTCCCTGTGGGCCAAGCATTCAAACATATGAGTCTATGGGGGGCCATACCTGTTCAAACCACCACATTTATACACACACTAGATTCTATGTATTTAAACATGAATATATTGTTAATCAAAGATACAAAAATAAGTTGTAAATCAATCTAATGTGGGCAAGGTACTATGTGGTAACATGGAGGCTTATTAATAGTTTTGTATTATTGCTAGTTAATAGGCAAATTCACAAAGGTCTTCTCTAACTATGTATAAATCTTACTAAAAATAAACAAAAAATTCCATATTATAATTCACACTAATAATGACATGACTGTGCCACTGAGTGGGCATGTGATCCAATTATCAAGAATTTTAAATATTCTCTAATGAAAAATTAGTTATGCAATATTCCTGTGAGTCTCTTAACTCATTGGAATTGTTTTTAATATAATTTCAAACAAAGAAGGAGAGGCACTCACAGGCTCTACTTTATGTATGCACAGAGCAATAAACAACTCAAGAGACAACATTATTTATGATTATTTGCAGATAGGATACTTCCATGGATTTAAAGCATAATGTCAGGATGTGAAGAAACACAGAAAGTACCAGAAGGAATTGGAAGCCTATAATGGGAGTATGTTTAACATGTATTTTCCTCAAATGTCGCATATTAGATATATTACACTGAAAAATATATCCGTGATTAAATATTCAATTTTGATAAGAACTGTCAAAATAGCTTTAGTAGGTTTAAATATTGAATATTTGAGTCAAAGTTAAAAAAAAAGTACCCAGTAGGAGTTAGGCACATTTTCCACTCAGACCATAAAGTGTTTAGCACATTGCTCTTACAAATCTAGTATGGTATTGATAATGTGAAAGAAACCAAAATTAGAAGGTACCACTGAAGCCAGTGTGAAAGTCTTTTATTGACAAGAATAGTTAACTTTCAAACACGAGGAGATTTACTTACTGGTGTCCAAGCAAAGAATATAATTTCTTATTAAACACAGGAAACCTGTGACACTAGAAAAAGACCAAATCTTTGAATTTTAGGTAAAGATGAGGAGAATTCCAAGTCAGTGGCATAGACCATAGAAGATCATAGAAGAAAACTTCTCCAAATTAAGGAAAGACATACACATACAGATAAGAAAGGCATACAAAAAAAAATACTACCGAACAGACAAGAAACACAACACAGCATATGACAGTTGAAAAACAAAACAAAAACTAAGTAGACCAAACAAAGAAAAATAATCAAAAAATTCAAGATAACAAACTGAAGTCACAGATAAAGGAAACTCATCAAGTATCAGATGGGTTCTCAGTGGAAACTCTGAAAGAAGGCCAGGAGGGCCTGGAGCAAAGCACTTCAAGTTCTGAACGATCACAATTGCCCACCTAGACTATTTTACCCAGAAAAACTATCTGTCATAGTGAAAGGAGATTAAAAAGCTTTTCATGATACAAACAGCTTAAAGATTTCATGTTCACCAGAACAAAACTAAAGAGAACACTGAAAGCAATACTTCAAGCTGAAGAAAGAAATATGCACAGCTGTGAGAGTCCAGTAAAAGAACAGATGAAGCTATAATTAATGAAATGCAAACCAGGACTAAGAACCTGAGCAGAAACAAACAGAAAACAGTCATCAAAAAAAAAAAAAAAGACTACAATCAACTCCCACATTCCAATAGTACTTTAAAGTAATAGAATTGCAAAAAATATTCCAAGCAAACAAGACCAGGAAGCAAGCAGGATTTGCCACACTAATATCAGACACAACTGATTTCAAACTAAAACTACTTCCATCCAAACACCAAGAACACTCATTTTACTTAGCAGCTCATGGAAGCATTTGTATAATAGACTGGATCCTGGGACACAAAATAAGCCTTACTCTACTGAGGGAAATTGAACTAATTTCATGTATCCTATCTCACCATCATACAACAAAACTTAGAAAGGACAGCAAACAAATCTCTATTAAGTGCATAGTTATGGCAATTAAACAACTCATTTGTTGAATGATGAATGGGTCAAGGATAATCAAGTAATAAATATAAATATTCCTTAGTCTGTTGTATCTACTCACAGAGTTTGTTAAGACTGGTAAACGACAAAGGTGTAATTAAAGTTTTAACCAGATTCCATAACAGAAATACATCATTTTTATGGAGTCAATATTTTCATTATAGCTACTCTAATGTTATCAAAAATAGAAATTTGTGTATAGTTGTGTGCCTGATACAAAACTGATGCACTTGATGCAAAGCCCTCAAAGTAGATAATAGTAAAATGTAGTAAGCAGTGATGCTTTGAGTACTCACTTCCTTCATATTTTAATATAATTTGTTTGTGTGATGTTGTAAAATAATGATGATTTTGAATGACTTAAAATGACTGCAAAATTCACAATTGCTTTCAATGTGCTGCTGTGAGTAAGCTGAAGGACACCACTGGCTCCTACCTCAACATCACAAATATGAGTGTAGAAGAACAGATCTGGACCAGAGACAAGAGCTGAGAAATAGGAATGGGTTGTCACATAGACACTTAGTCTTCAAAAGCACTTATTTGGCAGCAACTAGATTTTTGTCTTGCTTCTTTCTACTGCTAACAACTTAAAGAAGCAAGAGTTTACTGCATCTTAAAGTTATATAAGGATAGAGCCCATCAAGGTGGGAAAGACATTGCAGAAATCATGGAGGTCATGGTAGTGGGAGCAATAAACTATCTGATCACACCTCAAGGCCCACTTCCTCCAGTGACATATCTCCTAAAAGTTCCACAGTCTTCACAAACTGTGCTATCATTTGGGGACCAAGTGGTAGAACATGTGAGCCAATGGAGGATATTTCACATTCAAAACACAACTTTGTACAAAGATATATCCACCCTAATCCCCAAAAACATAGACACAGAATTCCAACAATTGCTCTGTCTCCATCACTGAACAACAACAATACTGTTACTATTAGTTATAGAAACAATGGTATCAATACTAACAATGATCTTTAGATGAAATACTAAGAGAACAAAGTGAAGAAAAGGGGAGTTCAAATATATAACTATGATTATATATACATATATTTGTATATATATATAGTATGCAGAGATGGTATAATCCTCTTTTTTTTCTATAAATTTCATCAAAGTTGTAGTTGATATTTCAAACTTCCTTATTGGCCATTGCAGTTCCCTCCAACTAGCAGCTTAACTAGTTATGATTCTTCACCTGGCAATTACAGGAGACTTGGAATCTTCGGTGACTCTTTTTCTATTAACTTTTATAATTGGATATGGGAGGAATAAACATCCCAGGGAACCCCTTGTGTTTTGCATAAAGTGAATTTTACCCTTTATAATCACAAGCAATTATCTCTGTTATCCTCTTCACTTATTGGTTCATTGACATAATGAGTTTGAAATGGTCAGGTGACTGTCTCAACTTTGGATCATTGGAATTGTTCAGTGTTTCTTGCAAAAAAATCTATTCCTTGGAAATGAAGACCTAAACCCTTAGTTATCTATATTCCTGTGTCAGATAAAAGAATCCCAGAATAATTTCATAGATGCAATATCAAAGGTGTTTCACTCTTAGTTCTCTCGTGATTTTGTACTTGTATTCTGACATGAGAAAGACAGCATCAGGTACAGGACAGCCTTAGGTACAGAACAGTTTTAGGTACAGGTCGCTGCTTTAACCAATAGCCCACATTCTATAAGAGAGCATCTCAGTTCAACCAACACCACTATAGAGTTTTCACTGGGACATAGTTTCACTATTCTTTCTGGCCACTACTTCTGGATGAGGTAATAAACGGCAAGACCAATGATTCTACGGTCATGGCCACTGCTGTCCATTTCTTTTTCTAAGGAAAAGGTGAATATATGGAACAAGGTATTCTGTAAGTTCACAAATCACAACAATAGCCAGAAAATCAAATCCATGTCTAAAATGCATGACTATTTCACTAGTCCAATGAGCCTAAGTCTAAGAAGACACTTCCTAAGTGTGTACAGCATATGTTAAATTCCCTTACCATTAAATAAAAAAAAATAATGTAAAAAACAAGAAGGGAAGAAACACTAAATAGTGTTGGGCATGTTTAAAGCATGGAGAGTTTCACAGTCAATATCTGAAAGTGATTGGTAGACATTTAGCTTTTAAATGTGTTTGTCATTTATGCCTTTCCAAAGTAGTTGAAAGAGAAAAATTCTAACTAGCAAACTAAATCTTCCAAGTTTTTGGTTTTCTTTAAGTTCTCCTGTGGGCAGTGAGTTGGTTTACAAAGGAAAATCATGGTTTTTAGAGTAAAATCCAGCAACATCACAAACATGAGTAGATGAATAATTTGAATTTGAGAATCTGAGTTAGAGTTCAGAACATTCTCTTTCTTACTACTCAGTATTTATAACCTACTGCAGTAAAAAATTACCCACAAATTCAATAGCTACTGAGTGCCTATTAGCTGTTAGACTGTACTAGACGCTAAGAGTAAATTAATGGGCAATAGAGATGTCTGGGCTCCCAGAAAGCTTGTATTATATTCTTATTTTTCAACCACGCAGTCACCTTGGTTACGTACAGTGGATAACTTAGAGAAAAAATTGGTTTATCAAAATGATTCCAAACGATCTGAAAGTGATTAAAATTATTTTCCTAAAGAAGTGTCCCTGATCTGAGAGGTAAATGGTTAACTGATAAGGTATTTTAAGACAAAGTCAAAGATGACTGTGCTGGCAAAGCACCCCTGGAGACAGAGGTGACAACTACTCCCAGGCCTCCAGTGGGAGGGAGCGCATGTGGGGTAGCTGCAGAGAACTGGAGAAGGCACAGACTGTGGGAGGCAGAGGAGGAAAGGCAAATTCGCAGGGGAGCTTACCAGGGAAGCAGGATCTAGACCCCGAGTTCTACAGGATTCTGGTTTGTAATGCAAAAGACCAGGAGTGGATGACAGCTTTTAAGAGAGTTTTTCAATGCGGAAAAATTAAAAATAAATTCCCTATAATATTGGCAGATCTGATTCTGATAGGAGATGAAGACAGTTCTAGGGTATTTGCTATGGAGATAGAAGTGAAGAAACTTAAGCTATATTTAGAAAGGTAAGTACAATATTATCAACAATTTGTTTATAAAATTTATTGAATAATCTAAAAATGCTTCTTAGATTCTTGACATTAATAATTTAGGGTAAGCCAGTATGATGGACAATAGAATATTTTGTTATGTCAAATCAATTTAGTAAACATTTCTAAATGACATGAGAGTTTTCTATAAAAAGAAGATTAAAGTGTATAAATCAAAGTGGACACATAAGCAATTTTATTTTAAAGAATATAACCGGAAGTTCAAGACAGGCTGCTTTTTAAATTTGCCCTTTACTATTAGTCTAGTACCTTGTCATTGACCAAATGCTCTTTAGTCTCCTTCATGACTTCTTTCAAAACTATGATCCGGGATGTCCTGCGTAAGGCTGAGCTCTTGACAGTCCCATATCTCACCACTTTCAGCAGTTAGGAGTCTCTGCATTTACCACCATTATTTCAGACCTAAGCTTCACTGATCAAGGCTGAGTATAGCACTGATCTACAGCTATAAACTAAATATTTAGAAGGCATTTTGACATCTTGCCCATATAGCAAAACAACGGTAATACCTCTTCTTCTAGGGCCCAGGGACTGACCAAACCATGAGGTGTTGACCAGGTTGATAGCACCCGCAACATCTTCCTCCTGGGAAGTGGGACTAAATATCTCGAACATCTTGTAGGAGAGGGTAGAAAGATTGTAAGAGCTGGGGGTAGGCAGGAATGGAGTGAAAAACTATCTTCTGGACATGGCTCTTTATGAATGAAATCACGATAGTGGCAGCCATGTTCACAGGACTGGTCCAAGACTGGGCCTGTCAATATTCTACCACAGAAGTACGCCCTGTTTCCTGGCTAGCTATAGGCAGTTAATATTTACTAGAAGAGGGAGATCCAATTTCTTAGTGGTAGCTTCTGGCAAGTTGCCCTTGGACAAGTAAATAACCCTCTATCAGTGCTCATGCAATCAACCCTAAATAAATGTGGTGAGCCACAAGCAACAAATAGAACAAAATAGATAAGAATAGGATGGAGAGCTGTTGGGAAGAAGGACTTATGGGAAGGACAAGGGGAAAAGACAGGACAATAGGGGAGAATATGGTCAAATACATTATGTATCTATACAATGAACTTGTGAATGAATAAATAAAAATAAAACTATTACTCTTAGCCAGTCTCCTCCTGTACTCCTTCACTTTCACTTTTCCTAGTCATTCTCTAGGTCAATAGAGAAGAAATTCAATGATCACTCAATGAGTCATTCCTAAGATCTCTTATTTTGAACTAGCTGCAGCTATTGGGTTAGTTTTTCTCTGATCTCTTTTTCATTAGAAGCATTTTCTATTCTTTTGTCCCATTTCTATCCATTTATTTGTAGCATGAGTAAAATTATTGTGTCTTCTCAGATACTCAACAATTCTAGATTTCAGCTTTTTATTGAACTGGAAAGTACAACCTATTTTCTTTCCCAAATAATTCCTTTTTTTTTTTTGTTCTGTCCAGATAGCTTGAAAAGAGGGCTTAGTGTACCTTCTTTGTGAAGAGCCAAAAAGTTATTAAAAATTATGGCTGCATCTTTGGACACAACCTCTTACACCTTCTATTGTAGCATGAAAGCAGCCATAGGCAATATGAAAAGCAGTGCGTATGGAGGGGCTCCCGTCAGTCTTTATATATAAAAGCAGATACTGTCATATGCCCCAGCCATAGCACTCCAGAGTAGAAGTGGGAATGTGTAAAAGACGTGAGAGGACTGCCAATGTACAATATAAACTTACATGAAAAATTAGTATGAGGTACAGTTAATATACACAATCAGTCTGATGATTAATGTATAAAAAGAAGATAAAAATAGACACAAAGGTTACGTTTGGCCCAATGAACTTTGCAGATTACTGCTGTAAACAAACTAATATTCAAATAAATATATACACATACATTAAATGATAACAATATTTTAAAATATTATTTGAGGAAATAACTAGAAAACAAAACTAGTTCTACCCAAGCTCACAATGAGATGGGCCCTCCCACATCAATTACTAATTAAGAAAATTTTCTACATTTTACAATTAACTTAAAATTTATAATTTACTTCATGTGCAGAAATGATTATGAATTTACAGTTATGACATTATAGTTTTCATTACTTAGGTATTCAGTTTTGACAACTGTGCTTTACAAAATGAAGTGCATAGGAATAAGGATTAACATAAAAATATAAATTACTAAAGTCTATGACCTAATCCATGTAAGTGAAGTACTTTGAGAACATTTAATATATCCCTCACATGTAAGATATTGTTGATGCTTCTTCTGCTTCTGGATGAGTACATCCATAAATTAAGTATAGAATACATTAAGTATGTAATGAATTATAACCCAATCTTTGGTTGTCTGTATAAGAAATATTCATGTAACAGAGTATTTGTAAATCTTCAGAGGGCAACACATAAATACTTTTCTCAGTTGACAGTATCCAACTCTGCTGGCTAGTTTTACGTCACCTTGATAAAAGCTATAGTCATCTGAGAGAGGGAGCATGAGTTGAGAAAATACCTCCAGAAGATGGATCTATAGACAATTGTGCCTGTATGGAATTTTCTTAATTAGTGATTAATGTGGGAGGGCCCATCTATTGTGTGTTTGGTTGTACTTCTGGGTGGAACTCATTTTATTTTCAAATTATTTCATTAAATAACAGTATTTTAAAATATTGTTGTTATCTAGTAACAATAAGGTTATTATTATATAAAATAACACCCCTTCCTAGCCAAGCCTTACCTGAGTTGAGCTTATTTGTGTTCACCTTCTTGAGCATCAGCCTTTGTGATGCAAACAGTCCTCAGTGGTTCTGTGCATTCATGGGTGATTAGGATCCAGCTTATCTGCAGATGGATAAGCTAAATAGATGCATATTGAGTACCACGGTTTGCTTCTTATACTTTCGTTGTGACTACAGTTATCTAACTCACACAAATTTAATGTCAGCTTTATTTAGGTGTGAGGTGATTTCACTGAGATACGATGTAAGAAATGTGAAACTAAGAAACCAATCTTCTACAAAATATCTACTTCAAAGAAGATCTACCAAAGTCATTCTACAGTTAACATGCCTGTGAGGAATTAATTCCCAAAAGCTTTTTAGGAGTTCTTTCACCTGATCTTCTAGTGAATTCTGTCCAAATCATTTCATTTTCTGGTATGCAAATAACATTAAGACAAAATAATAAAATCTCTTGTTTTAGAAACTGCTTTCAAGTTCTGAGTGAAAACTACTTAAATAAAAAAAAACAGAAAAGGAAAGAAAACAAATCGTTTTCAAGAATATAGAAAATTGTATATGGATGTTTAAAACTGACTTTCAATTTAAATCAGCTGTATCTGTGCTTTGTATTATGACTCCCATCAACCTTTTGTAAATACTTGGCACTTTGTAGCTTTTAATAGCTTTCAATCTTTATCTCTACTTTCTTATCATGCCGTCACTCCAGTCTTCATTGCAAAGCAGATACGGTTGAATAATCCAATGATCAAAATAGTACTGGTTATCTATTGATTCTTAGGATAAATGAACTCTCATCTTAACAAATCATCAAAAGTAAATAATAACTTCTTTTTTTTATGATACAAGACACCTCTGCTCTCCTTTCTTTTCAGGAGGAGCTTCTCAGTTACATATATGAATACATAAAAATTATTTAATGGAAAGAAATTATGTAGGAAACTATAATAGTATAGATGATATTTTCATATATATGATCATAATTCTTATTTCATGACACCTCCAAGATTACATCCACTATATAAATGTCTACTTAAAAGAAGAAATGATTAAGACAGAAGGGAAATGGGACTTGTCTGAATACACAGAGCACATATGAACAAGCCTTTTGTTTGGATCATGAAAATATCACCAGGAACACCTGCCACTTGATCCGCCATTCACTGTGCTCCCCGTGGAAGGGAGAGAATCTCAGTGTCTGCAGATTCTTCTGTTGACTGTGTCTATGAGTGGCCATCCCATTTAAGGATGCTGAAAATTAAGTTTAATTCTCCTAGATGATAAAATGTACCAGAAATTCCAACCACTGGGTGGGAGGTGGGGTGACAAGGACCAAGACTGAGAGTTTAGGTGGAAATGTATAGAATAATACTCTTAATGCTGGCTTGTTCTGGAGGATTTTGAAAAGATTCAACATGTGTACTTGTGAGATTTAGATCTATAAACCACATACTCTAATTATTTTCTCTATTACCTTTAGAAAAGCTTTAAGATAAATCCATTTATTCCAATTCTTTGGTAAGGTTAAAAAATAAGTAAATGAACCAAAACATTATGACTGTGGTTGGTGGATATAAAGAGGACTGGCCTAGATATTTTCTTCTAATTAACTCAAGACCTAGAAAAATAAATGTACAGATATTATGAGAAGTATCATTACAGCTGTGGTTTATGACTTAATTTTATTTTATGTAGTAGGAATCAATACACACTCCTTTCTGGTTCCCTAAAGATGCTTACCTATAGTCTTGGAAAACATTATTCTTTTGAGTATTTGGCTGGCCCATGGCCATAAATGATATTTGCATATTTGTACTTCATCCCACATGATGAAGTGAGAAGTCTGTCTAATACCCAGGGTACCCTAGGTTTTAAGTTTGTAATGTGCAATTGTCATCAATCTAGATTGTTAGAATTGTTGCAAGATTTTTATTGTTATTTTTCCCCTTCATCTCATTTGGTCCATTTATAAGAAGGCTTTGTAATATAAATTTTAATACCTTTCTTCTAGGTCAGAAATTTAATTTTATGAATGATAATATTTTCTAATACAGTATTGATAGACATATATGCATCCAATGTAATACACTTTTACTGATCACTCTTTAAAAAGAATATTATAAATTAAATATAAAAATTGTCATTAGTTTGTTTACTTCTGAGAGACAGTTTTGGAAGTGTATTTAAAAAGAGGCCATCAAAAAAACTCTCTATGCCTGCATCATTTGAAAGAGGAGCATACATACTTCCCCATCTTCCTGTCTTCCAAATATCTTTATGGCCATCACATATTTAGGCTCTCCTGCTGATCTTTATGTAGGCGTGCATTATGCTTCAAACATTGTTTCTCACTGTTCTCCATTAAAACTGATGTATTGATGACATTCTAAGGAAGTGAAAATAATACACTCACTTGCTTCACTCTTGTTTTCCATTTCTCTCTTTCTGAAAGATGTTTGTAATACCACTGCAGAGTCACAACATACAATATCTAAACTCCATGTTCACAGTTTTGTTTTCATTTATTCTTTGAGAAATCTATGCTTATAAACAACATACCATGACCATATCTACCCTTAATTTTTCCTCTCTTACATGCCTTAGACCTTCTCCAGTACATTTCACTCTCAATTTCATGCTTTCTTGTAATAGGCTTTCTTCTGGGCCACCAACCAGTTCACAAATCATGACACAGAGGCATGTTATTAGTTATGAATGCTTGGCCTTATCTTAGCTCTTGTTTTAATCTGTTTTTCTTTACCTATATTTTGCCTTGGGGCTTTTTACCTTTCTTTCATTCTGTATATCTTACTTTCCTGTTTCCTTTGTGTCTGGCTGGCTGGTGGCTGCCTGCCTTCTTGGCCCCAGGGCTGTATCCCTCTCTTTCTCCCTCATCTTCTGTTCTCTCTCTGGAGCCTAGATTCCTTTTCCGACTTATTCTCATGTCTGTCATCACTGCCTATCTCTCCTCTGCCTAGCTACTGGTTGTTCAGCTTTTTATTAGACCAGTCAGGTGCCTCGGGTGGGCAAGGTAAAACAGCAATACATCTTTACAGAATTAAACAAATGCAGCATAAACAAATGTGATACACCTTTACATAGTTAAAGTAATAATTCACAAAACACTCTTTTTAAAAATCTATGGATTCAGCCTCCATCAACTGCTCCTCGGCTAATGGTGGGCGTCATGAGCCCTTCCACCACGTATGGTGGAATTTGAGTTGCTTGACGTTGTCAGCTGCTGTGGGATGTTCTCTATGCTGTGAATGTATTGCTATGTTTGATTGATAAATAAAATGCTGACTGGCCAGTAGCTAGGCAGGAAGAATAGGCAGGACTAGCAGAGAGGAGAATTGGGGGAACAGGAAGGTGGAGTCAGGGAGACACAGCCAGCCACTGTGAGGAGAAGCATGATGTAAGCCACTGGTAAGCCACGAGCCACGTGGTAAGGTACAGATTCATGAAAATGGGTTAATTTAAGATATAAAAACAGATAGCAAAAAGCCTGCCATGGCCATACAGTTTATAAATAAGTCTCTGTGTGTTTACTTGGGGGACGCTAGTGGGAAAGATTTGCCCCAACTGCCGGCAGGCCCGGACACAGGAAAAGTTCAGCTACAGTCAGGTCTTGTGCAGGCAAGCATAGCATCAGTGAATTCATGAGTACATAGGCAAGGCTCAGAGGGCGGTATTGTATTTTACAGCCCTTTGTCTCACTCTCTGGCCCTTACACTCTCTCTGCCTACTCTCACATGATGTTCTCTGACTTGATAAAGAGCAAATTCAGAATCTACACTTGGTCCCATTTATCATGGAGTCTATCAATCTTTAGCTGGGTTTTGTCACTATTTTGGTATTGTTTTTAGAGTTTATTTAGTTTTTTTTGTGCTTTTTAGGATGGTTCCTATGTAATATATTTCACTGGAAAATTGATAACCACTTTCATCTCCAAATTATTTTCAAGTCACTATGTTCCAGAGGAATTGTGGGATGAGTCATCCCTAATGGGCTTGAAGGTCAGACGGCCCAAACAAGTAAAAAAGATACTTTCTGAGAGCCAGCCTGGGTCTGTCTGATGGTCTTAGCAACAGCAGCTGAAACATGATCTGGAGATGACCTGGACCAATGAGAGGCATCCATGTCCACCAGTAGATGCATATTCATCAGACCTCCCCCCAGGGTGGGGTGGAGGGTATACAAGGCTTGCCTCTTCATGAATAAAGTGAGCTTGTTGTTTCGACATTCTTCCGGAGTCTGTGTGGTTTGACTCTGTGCCTACTTGGCCCCCACCCCCAAAGGGAACAACAGCAAGGACCCTGATACAAGGAATAATATTTTGAATTTTTGCTTCAATTATTATCTTAGACATTTTCTTTGGAGCATGTATTTCTTTTGCTATATCAAAAATAAAAAATAAAATATTATTTGTTTTCTAGTATAATTTTCCATAAGAACCATAACATTTTAAATTTCATTCTTGATAGTTGTATTTTTGGACCAAATAGAGACTAATGAATAATTTCATCAAGGGTATTGTATTCAGATATCCACAGTGAAGATTAATACTCTATGACAGGCCCACTATGTTGCCTTTCTGCATGAAAGTACTTATGAGAAAAAAATCATATTCAATTTTTATCATCATTGATGTTACACTTTGGCAAATTTCATCACTGGAATCCTCAAGGTTAAAATTTTGTTTAAAAATAGATTATATATTTCATGGTTTAGAAAGTTGGTCACCAAAATAATTCTTATTTAAACATCTAAGGAAATACAGTGCTACTTATAAAAGACAAAAGTGGACAATAAAAATATCTACTTTATCACTTTGACAGCATAGTGGTACAGGACTGATACTTCTCGGTCAAGGTAAAGACTGATTTCCTTGGTAGACACCGAAATTACTATCTGGATATTAAGTAGCCAGACTGTATGCTTTCAGTTCTACTAATATACAGACTTCCCTTTCAAGAAGAATATACAATGTATGTTTCCAGATAAGACACAACACTAAGTCAAAATTCTATGTGTCAATCTCAGAGTCAATTTTTGTTTGTTTGTTTTCAAGAATAACCTTAATCATGTTGATCGTATTGATAACTGAAAATACTTGTATTCATAGAGTGGGAAGACCCTAGTAAGAATAGGTAGTTGATATTTATTCTTCTGAGCAATTTATTATTTCAAGACAGCTTCCCTAGATGTGCTTCGCTTTCATATTTACCAGTATTGTCTGAATGCTGCTACGAAATTGAAAGATTTACGGTCATTGTTATTTGCTCATGGAAGTCTTTCAGTGTCAAAATTTCCCCCAAGACAGGGCTGGGAGATATGGAGAGCTATAATGGATATGATTCTCATTGCCCTTTCCAGTCTAGCCAATCTTTCCTGAAGATAATGTAGACCACTATTTATAATCCAGAAAGCTCTCCCTATTTCCCAGGTGTCTCATTCTCTTGCTTGAAAAATATTCTCATCTGTCCTAGTTTTCATTTAGTATTTGATTCTAAGTTCTTTCTCACTTTTCCCTTGGGATTTCATTCTCATCCACCTGGCTTATTGGTTCTCTGATTTGAGGAGATTTAAGGTAATCTGGAAACAGGGTTATATTTTTTCCCCATCAATTCTTTTCCTTCTTCCTGCTATACCTCTGGTTTCTGCCTTCTGTATTGTTTCTTATAAAACTTTACCTGAAATTGACAGCATAGCAGGACTTTCAGTTGTCCTATGAGATGAGAGATTTCAACGTTTTCACTGAGCCGTCACACGTAATGACCCAGTTTGTTCAAAAACTGATGACTACATGATGTTTAATTGAAAAGTTGCCCAAATGTGGGTTTTAAATATGCCACAGTAAAAACATTTGTTATTTTTCCCATTATTTTCAACAATATATTTTACCTTTTAACCAGCTCTTTTTGTTATAATTATTAAAGCCTAATTAACAGGATTCTGAGAGGGGTGAGTTGTTCGACAAGCAAACTGGTATGCAGGGTTAGACATCTTCTCCAAGGACATGGGTATACTTACATGTGAAACTGGTACTAAAGCTGTTACACTCCAAACCTTGAATGTGTCTACTGACCCTAAACACTGTGATGATTTCTCCATATTTTATGACTCAGGGATGTGGTGTTCCCATCTCAATCAATGTCTTTTATCCCGGAGACTTGTTCCAAAGTTCAAAATAATTAATGTTATATATAAAACTTTATTTTAGATCACATGTATATTATTATATTATCTGAAAATAAATCAACAGACAATGTCATTGGTATAATTATGGTATATTTATTTTATCCTACTACATAGAAAAATATCATCAACTGGAAGACTTAAGAGAACAGTGGATTACTAGCTTGTGGTTCAATTGTTCAGAAGTGCAGATGTGTTTGACTGGATTTAAACTCAGGGACTCAGAAGGCTGTATGTAGCAAAGATACAGGTGAGCCTTGCCTCTGAACTGGGGGATCTTGGGGCACATTTCCCTTTCTGAGATTCTTCTGACTGTTGGAGTACTTTTTTGGGTTCATAGGCCTGGCAGTTCCTGTTTCCTGGTAGGGCTGTCAGCTAGTTTTTAGAAATTTCTTATGTCCTTATCATGCAGCAAGGAATGACATGCCACCTACTTCTTGTGGTTTGAGTTTTCTTTGATTTCCTTTTATCCAAGGAAGAAGCTTTGGATTTTAAATCAGGGGATCATATGACACTCCCCTGAATTACCACATGATCTCCTTATTTTAAGGTGAGCTAGCTGATCAGTAACCTTAAAGGCATCCACAAAGTCACAGTGGCATGTGTAAAACAATGTATTCATAGCTATGGCATCTCAACATATTTATATATCTGGATGTTAGGGTAAGGAATCTCAGGCAGCAGGCGTTAAAATTTTGATTTATCACATGTGGTTTTGTTTTTATGAGGTTAAGTAGAATATAAAAATGTCCATGGCAGATGCCAGTGGTACTGGTGAACGGGTCCTCTACTATCCTTATCCTTACTCTACTACCAGTGGGAAATCACATTCTGAATTATTGCTTTACTTCCCAGCTGTGTTACCCAAATCCATATTTTTAGTATTAGGCCACTTCCTTCTCTTTACAAGGGCTTATCTGAATGCTTCCACAGAATACTGCCAGTTTTTGTGTGCGTCATGTTATTATTGTTTATTCTTTGGGCAGTTGCATAAATCTGGGCCTCTTCCTAATGAGAAGCAAGGAATCCTATATTGCTGCAGATTTTGCCAGAGACCATCCCCTTTGTCTTAGTTAGGGTTTACTATTGCTGTGAAGAGACACCATGACCACAGCAACTCTTATAAAGAAAACATTTAATTGAGGGTGGCTCGCTTGCAGTTTTAGATGTACAGTCCACTATAATCATGAAGGGGAGCATGGCAACATGTAGTCAGACTTGGTGCTGGAGCTGAGAGTGCTACAGCTTGCAGGCTACAGGAAGTCAACTGACTGTCACACAGAGGGAAGCTTGAGAAGAAGACCTCAAAGCCCACCCCCCCACAGTAACACACTTCCTCCAACAAGGCCACACCTCCTAATAGTGCTACTCCCTTTGGGGACCATTTTCTTTCAAACCACCACACCCTTACTCCTGAAATACTTCATAAGTTATATCTAAAGGAGTTGGCCTTTTCCCTAACAGATTTGTAATATCTGCTTCATTAGAACACTTCTAGAAAATTGTTAGCTACTTTTCCCCAATGGCAGAAGGGGAATTAAATTAATGATGGATTTAAATTTCAAACCTATTTTTTAGAACAAATTTTGAGAAAGTGGATCACTGTCCTTAGACAATGTATTACTAAGGCTTTCTATGTTTGTGTATTTTTTGACCCAAATCGCACTGTTTTATTTATTTTTATTCATAAGCAGTATGAGTAGAAACCTTAATTCTGACTAGTTCTTTCTGCTTCATTTATATTAGATATTTAATTTACGAGAATATGCAACTCATTTACATCTTCTTGTTTATTGATATTTGGATTCATTAAATATCTATTAGGATCATCTCAGTTCAATAATGAACTCTGTTTCAATCATGGTATATACTCCTTCCTTGTTTAATACATCTGAAGCTCTGCCTCAGTTACTTTTCTATTGTTGTGATATGACACCATGACCAAAGCAACTTATAGAAAAATGAGTTTGAGTCTTACAGTTTCAGAGAATGTGTCCATGGCCATTATGGTGCAAAGGATGCCACCAAGCAGGCAGGTTTGGCATTGGAGCAGTAGCTGAGAGCTCAGATCTTAAATCATAAGCATGAGGCAGAAAAAGCTAACTGAGAATGGCCTGGGATTTGGAAACCTCAAAGTCCATCCCCAGTGACACACCTCCTCCAACAAGGCCATACTTCCTAATCCTTTCCAAACAGTTCCACCAACTGGGCACTAATCATTCAAATATATGAGCATATGGGTGCCATGCTTATACAAACTACCAGAAGCACCCAGGTTTGTGCTATTATTTCATTTAAGGAGTCACTCATTCCTAATAGTAGATCATTCACTGAAAGCTATCATTGCATTTCACAGTTGCTGAAAATATCACTTCTCTCTATTGTAAGTTCCCTTTGTGCCCCTTTAGACAACAAGAGAGGTCAAAAATGAATTAATTTCTTCTTCATGGCCCTTCTTCTTGGTATTTTTCTTTTTTATTAAAATATTTTGTTCTTCCTCAGACAACTTAAGTACATCATTAGACATACTTATATATTAAATACACTTTCTCTAAAATTCCCCTCGATTGTCATACATAATAATATGATAATGATATATATGTATATATTTGTGGTGTGTGTGTGTGTGTGTTCTCTTTCATTAATCTCCCATTTATTTTTCTATTCCTCATCTGTCTGCCTATCATCTTTCTATTTTTTTACTTTTATTCTTATCCCATAATTTACATCTGTTCCATAGCTTTCCATATTAATAACATTTGAACATCTTTGAAAATTTGTATAATTGATGCTTGAGAAATGGCGCAGTGGTTCAGAGCACTTCCTGCTCTTCCAGAGGACCCAAGTTAGGGTTCTTGCACACACATTGTGTGTCTGTCTTACTTATTACTCCATTTTCGGTTATTACTCCATTTTCGGGTAACCCAACACCTTCTTCTGTCCTCCATTTGCATTCAAGGACATGCGTATGTCCATGTGCACATTCAATTAAAAGTAAAATAAATGTTTAAAAGATTGTATCACAGCTTTTCTTATTTATTTACATTTCATTTACAGATCCAGGTAGGGCCTTCTAGCTCTTGACCTATGTTTAGTAGTTGCAGCCACCATGCTTGACTATGAATTACTGTTTCTTTTATACAATTATGATTAACTTAACTGGATTCATTTATAAATCTGCTAACTCATAACTGTGATTTTTTTTCCGTCCTTTGTTCGCCCATCTGGCACCTGACTCCTAGTAAGAAGAATGGTTCTTGCCTATCGTGCACTTTCTCCATAAAGCTAGTTACTTTTGGCACATGGTCACGGGTTCAAAGTTCCTTTGATTTCTGGCATAGCATCCTGGCTATAATTATCTTTTATTTTATTTTTTCTGGTGTTGAGGATGGAACTCAAATCCTTGTACATTGTAGGGACATAAACCTCGGGGGCAGGGTATAAATGGAAATTGAATCTTGTTTTTTAAAAATTCTTAATCAGTTGTAATGGTAACATTTATAAATATTTCATCAATATATTTACTTTGATTTCATCTGAGGAATCATTTCTAGAGCTCAGAAAATATAATATGGAATGACATTTAAGTGAAAAACTTTTTAATATTAATAATTACATGGATATTTTAGACTTTTGAATCCACACTGAGTTTGTAAGTCATGACCCCAAAACATCATGTGTCCACATAAGGGCACATGAACATCTCAGAAGGAATAAATGCATACAAGTGTGTGCAGATGTTATTTACCCATTGAACAGCAGTTAAATATTCTGTTTCAGAGAGGGAGGTTTATGTTTTATGTAGCTTGTGACCTTCACATTTGTTGAAATGTACTGAGAGTCACATTGCCCACTTTTGCCTCTCTGCACACATTGTAATTGGTAACAACATTGTCTGAGCTCAGATTTTAAAGGTGATTCATGACCAAGCATGGGACATTTGCAAATACCAGTCTCCAGAGTTATATGAACAAATATTTTCTTTCTAAAGAATCTTATTTAACTTTGTATAAGCAATAGATGAACTTTATCCAAGTCCATTATTCTGTATGACAGGAGATGTAGGGTTGTAGTTTGGGGTAATGTTTTTAATCAAAGTTTTTGTAAAAATGCCAATGAATGATCTGAATAGTAAGTGCATATTTCCATTTACAAACACATTTGATAGATGTTGTGCCAACTGTTGCCTCTCCACAGGTCTCATTCACATGTAACAAACCATCTAATCTGAAAGTTTAATTTTAATAGCAGTGATGATAGTAACACTGATATAGAACACTAAAATAATATCCTCAATACCATGGGAACTCACAGTTGTGATTAGAGGAATATTCTTATGTGTCAAGCCAAATCTTAATGAATAGTACATTAGTTCTTAGAGATGCTTTTCTTGAATAATATGAGTCCTAATGTCAACATGTTGTATTACAAATAATCCCTCTGAGTAAAAAATACTGGTGGATTTTGAATGTTTCAGAGTCGAGTGGTATTTCATTTTGGTTTATATTGTTATGATAAAACACATGACCAACAGCAACTTGGGCAGAGATGGGATTATTTGGATTACAGGTTACAGTCCATAATCTGGGGAAGCCAAAGCAGGACCTAAAACAGAGACCATGGAGAAATGCTGCTTACAGGCATGTTCTTAAGGACTCCATCACCTCTCAGTGATCTTATATTTGGAATAAAATTCAAGATTATTTTCAGAGTGAACAATCCACTACAACTCTTAGCATATTCTTTCAACAATAAATATGCACATATGTTTGTTTATGTTATTGAAAGGACCTTTATGAGATTTTATCAAATTGATAATAATACAACTGTTACAAATGCATTATTCTTTCCTCTATGCACAACTAGATTTTAGGTCTGAATATCCCACAGCGTGGGTTCAAGAAGGAAATAAGGAAAGAAAATGACTGTATGGATAAAAGATTACCTTTCAGTGTTCGTTGATGTATTTGGAGGCCAGACGATGGAGGAATACCTGTGGCCTCTCCACAGGTATGGAAAATTTGAAAAGTTCTGATATCCCCCCCGCATCTTTTTTACACTTTTCTATACAAAAGCAAAAAAAAAATTAGAGTGAATCTCTGCCACTTAAGATATTCTATCCTCAAATGCAGGTAGTTGTCAATTGAGTGACACAGACTTCTGTCAGCAACAGTCCAAATGTACTGATTTCAAGGACTACTAAATTCTATAAATAACTGTTCAGACTGAGGAGTTTTATGCAGATTAAATAAGGTATTGCAAATGGATGTGCTTTAAAAACTGTATATTTTATCAACATGATAATGCTAAATATTTTAGACTATTAATAATAGATATATTATATATATAATATATATTATGAAATCCCACAAGAAAGACTGATAGGGAAAGATAGGGATAAGAAAGGAGCAAGGAAGAAGGGAGGGAAAGGAAGAAATGAGAGAGAACAGTGAATTTTGGTGATATACGCGCACTTTATCCAACCTAAGACCAAGGGAGGCACAACATTAGGAACTATAATCAGGAATCAGAAAAACATCAGAAAATAATTTTCTCTATTTTATAAATGTCCATTCCTGGTTTACTTCTTCATCCAATAATTCTACATAGTTATATGAACTATTACCCAGTTCAAACCCACAGAACCTAATATCATCTTGGTGTATATTCAGATTTAGTCGGCATATGATCTGGCAGAGTTGGTGTCGATCATGTATGTCATTATGTTAAAAAGATTAGAGCCCAGAGAGAAGGTTCATGTGATATATTTTCAGAGACTGAGTGGAAGGAAGTTCTCCAAGAAGTAGTCACTTATGATTCTGTCTAAATATAATGCAATACATGAAAAATGCAAAGTCATGTTTAAATAAGTGCATTATTATGTCTATATCATCATTATGGCTTGTAGCTATTGTAAAACCTTTTAAAAATTTAAGCTATATATTGCATTTTGAAGTGATGATTGAAAACAACATAAATTGTATTGTTATAGATAATTAGGTAAAAGTACAGATAAAATGAAGTACCACAAACAACCCGATTTGATTACAGGGCAGATACATGCTGTAGTCATGAAGGACATACTTCTTTCTGTCCATTGAAATAAAACCATTTCCATGAATTGGATGGCAGAATTGGCTTTCATCTATGAGATGAAGGAATAATTAAGAGGAACCTGTGATTTCTTCAGTTTCTTGCCTGGGTATACTCTCTAGGCTTCACTGAAGAGGGGGGATCATAATCTTTTGGAACATGATTGTTTGGGTTAGTTGAAGATAGAGAAGCAGAATTTCAGGGAAGCAGCCATGTCTAGAAATTTAGCCAAAATGTGAAAGAGGAGAAGTCACACAGAGAAAACTTCAAAGATATTCAGTGGTGGTAAACCCTCCTATTTTGGCTAAATTATGTGACTCTTGATCATTCTTAAAGGTCATCAAGGTTGAGAAACAATGACAGGAAAGCACTATTTTGAACTATTCCAAGAGCTTGTTTTGGAGGAGTATTTTCTTTCTTTCTTTCTTTCTTTCTTTCTTTCTTTCTTTCTTTCTTTCTTTCTTTCTTTCTTTCTTTCTTTCTTTCTTTCTTTCTTTCTTTCTTTCTTTCTTTCTTTCTTTCTTTCTTTCTTTCTTTTTTTTTAA
>CABHPQ010159762.1:10179-42981 GCA_902168405.1 Peromyscus aztecus
AGATTCTTAAAACTTGGGTTATGGGTTAATGAGTAAAAATGATACCTTTGTCCATCAATGATGTCAAAACTTGAGGAAAAATGATTGGAAATGGTAACTCTGCTCTGTCATAGTTTATTAATGATGACTAAAATATGAGCAAGAGGAAGTGAAACACATGTCCAAAAACAAAACTGATATGAACTATGGTTTGGAACAACATGAACCTATCCCTGCTTACTAAATTTTGTTTGAATAAAATAGCACTCTGGCTGCTAATGAATCAAGCTGCAAGATTCTCTTGACCATCATATCTGGCTCATTCCTTCCCCTGCTGACTCCTTACATCCTCTGCTGGGACCTGACCACTGCTAGGGATGGATTCTGGCAGCCTGTGCTTCAGAGTGAATCCTGTCTCAAGACACTATGGAGAGCCTAAAGAGATGACCAGGCAGTTCAGAGCACTGGCTGCTCTTCCAGAAGACACAGGTTCCCAGCATCACATGGTAGCTCACAACCGTAACTCCACTCCAGGGATCTCACACCCTTTCCTGGCCTCCCTACAGTCAGGCACACATGGGGTACACAAACATACATGCAAGCAAAAATGCCTGTACTCATAAAATAAAAATAATAATTAAACATCCAAAAGCATCCCATGTGTTGTCTTCTCTGTATCAGCAAATGAAAACTTTATTTGAAAAATAGCCCCAGCCTCCTGAGATGATCACTTTTAAAAGTTGCACGTAGTTAGATTTATGTGTTTGGTTCAGTTTTAGTTTTGAAGTCCTATTGCTCTATGGTAACCCTTTATGTCTTAACATGGAGAGGAGAGGTAAGGCATGGTGTAAAGGAGCTAGGAATGATGTCCACAGGAGTCTCAGCGATAATAGAAATACAAATAGAACAGTAGCAATGAAAACACTCTAGAGGAGAAACTGGCTAAGCAATGTGATACCATGGGATACAGCCTTCTAGAGAACAAGGACATGCAGCAGGTCCATTTGGGGAAAACACACATGAAGTGATTCATTTAAAAATCAATGCAAAGCCGGGCAGTGGTGGCACACGCCTTTAATCCCAGCACTCGGGAGGCAGAACCAGGCGGATCTTTATGAGTTCGAGGCCAGCCTGGGCTACAGAGCGAGATCCAGGAAAGGTGCAAAGCTACACAGAGAAACCCTGTCTCAAAAAACAACAACAACAAAAAATCAATGTAAAATGGTGGATGCACACAGAAAAATTTGATATGAAGGAGTGTGGGTGAAAAGTAGTTGCTGGTTTTAACTGTAAATATTAGTTGTGTGTTTTTTTTTCTTTTGGTCATTAAACTTCATTATTAAATGGGAGAAAAATCCTCTTTTAGAAACATCTACATCCCCATTCTTAGCAAGCCACAAACTTAAGCACTTTAAAATAAGTACTGTACACTCATTGCTGGACCACTAGAACATCAGTCATCAAACTTGTGGAAAAAGGTGAAATGCAGAAATCAGAACAGCAGGAACTTCCTCCTTTGCATACAGCTCAAAGATTGGAGGTCACAGCTGCCAGAGAAAGAAGGAACTTGGAGGATGCTTAAATATCAGACTTGTTTTCTCTAGTCAGCCTGCAGCTGATCCAGAACTACGTCAACATGAAGGCTCTCCTCACTCTGGGGCTCTTCCTGCCTTCTGTCACTGTCCAGGCCAAGGTCTATGAACGCTGTGATTTTGCCAGAACTCTGAAAATCCATGGAATGGATAGCTACAGGGGAATCACCCTGGCAAACTGTAAGTCTCTTGTTCTTGACACCTCCACATAATCCCTCTTTGCAGAACAGGAACAAGGAAGCAATCAGTGAGCAGAGAGGGAGCTGGGGTCAATAAACTTTCATGATTCCTGTGTGTTTGACTAGTGTGATTAAAAACATCAGCTTTTGTCTTTTTCATCATAGATACTGCTGTGAGGGCATGGGAGGGGACATCTTCCCAGGCTAAGGCAATAGGACCTGAGGTGTTCTTGGAGAGTCACTAGGTTTTCCAGTTGCTTCAAATTCAATAGCCCACAGTGGGTGAGAAAAGATGGGAGGACTCACTCATTCAGAACTTGAGTTCTGAGAGCCTGGAGTGGCTGGGATCTATCTTTATTTCTCTGACCATGGTATGGACCTTTTGAGAGAAAAAATTTCAAACTTTCTGAACTTCCTATGCAGGCCAGAGGGATCCTATTTCCCCCTAGTTGCTGCTGAAATGAGGTTGTGGTAGTTTGAAGTCAATTGTCCTCCGTAATCTCATAAGGAGTGTCACTGTTAGGTGGTGTGACATTGTTGGAGATGCTATGGCCTGGTTAGAGGAACTGTGTTACTGTGGACTTGGGCTTTAAGAAATCCTCTACTCAGGATACTGTCCAGTGAGTGTCTTAAGTCGATTTCCTGTAGGACTCTCAGGTACTCCTCCTGTACCATGTCTGCCTGACATAATAATGGACTGAGCCTCTGAAACTGTGCGCCACCCCAGTTAAATGTTTTCTTTATAACTGTGGCAATCATTGTGGTGTCTCTTCACAACAATAGAACCATAACTAAGACAGGGGTCCTCTGAAATGTTTTACACTTCTGGGAAAATTATACTTACTTTTGAGGGAAGCAACCTTACTCTTAAGTGCCAACAACTTACCAGAAACTTTGGTTACAAATGTCCAAACCTACCTCATGTCCACCAGGAGAAGTTTTCAAATGTCCAGCTTACACACCTTGAACAGTAATATCAGGGATGCTTCTGATGGTCTTGTTGATACCACCGCCTTCATGGTAGATGATACAGGTTCCCCTGATTGGATATGATGTTGTCTCAGTTAGGGTTACTATCGTTGTGAAGAGATACCATGACCATGGCAACTCTTATAAAGAAAACATGTAATTGAGGGTGGATTGCTTACAGTTTCAGAGGTTCAGTCCATTATCATCATAACGGGAGCATGACAACCCACAGACAGACATGGCGCTGGAGCTGAGAGTCCTACATCTTGCAGGAAACAGGAAGTCAACTGACTGTCACACTGAGGGACACTTCAGAAAAAGAGACCTCAAAGACTACCCCCACAGTGACACAGTTCCTCCAACAAGGCAACACCTCCTGATAGTGTGACTTCCTTTGGGGGCCATTTTCTTTCAAACCACCACAGACGTCAGATTCTTGATGTGCCCTTGCCAGCTCCCATCGGACCAGATATTGTGAAATCTACTCACATCAACTTGTGAAAAAAAAAAAAAAACAAAAAAACAAAACAAAACAAAAAACAGGCAGACCAATGCTGTCGGGAATTACCAGTTATCAGACCTTGTACGGTATTAGCAGAGACATAGACCAAACTCCCAGAGTTGGTAGGATCCACCTTTCTGACCAGGATGTCTTTAGAAATATGTGTTGAGAGTTTCCACATTTTCACCACCCAAAACCTTGGCCTTTCGCTCCACAGAATGAACATCACCTCAAAGTGAAATGCCCTCTGCTCTGCCTTGGCTGACTGCCTCAGTCTGCCCACCTTGGGTGAGGACTAAAGGTCATTGTACTGAAGAAGTCCCTGAACTACCTTAAGTGATTGGAGACAGGGTTGAAGGTTACAAGAAGACCAAGGAGGCTGCTTTGAGGCTTAAGGAACATAAGGCCAGAGGCTGGCCAGGTAGCTCAGGCAGAGAGTCTCCTAAGGGTTTGACCCTCAGCACCCACATAAAATCTGAGTTTGGTGACATGCATTTGTAGGCCCAGCACTGGGGAGTCTGAGACAAGCAGATTCATGGGGTTCACTGGCCAATCAGGATAGACTAATCTGTAAGCCAGTTTCAGTGTTTCTGGGAGTTGGAGAGATGGCTCAGTAGTTAAGAGCACATGATGCTCTTGCAGGGGCCCTGGTTCCAGTTCCCAGCAGCCACATGGCCACTTATAATCATCTAAAACCCCAGTTCCAGGGAATCTGGCATCCTCCTGGCCTCTGTGGGTTCCAGGTATGCATGTAATGACCAGACATACATGCAGGCAAACAGTCATATACATATAATGAAAATAAAGAGATCTTTGACTAGGCAGTGATGATACACACCTTTAATCCCAGCACTCCAGAGGCAGAGGCAGGAAGCTCTCCAAGTTCAAGTGCAGCCTGGCCTACATAGCAAATTCCCAGGACAGTCATGGATACCCACAGAAACTTTGTCTCAAATAAGAAAAAAATAAATAAATAAAAGTAACAAAAAAAATGAAAGTTTCTGGAATAATCTACTAGTTAATTATAAGTGGCTTATTGGTGATTTGTCCTGAAGATTTCCATTCTAGTCATTTAAATAGGGATTGTTAGGAATATTGGTGCAGAGTCATTTTTAACTGAATGAACTTTATCATAAAGATTTCTAATGTATACAAATGAAGATATTACTATAATAAATACCACATGACAGGGTACCACTAAGTCACTAGCATTTTGTCCAACTGACTTCTATGTGTATGTGTTGATGTACTGTATGTGTTGAGAGATTTTAGAGTGAATTACTAGTATTAAATTTTGTTTGTAAACTCTTTAATATGTATGTTCAATAAATCTAATTCTTAGATGGACATTTGTAGGCATAGTTTCTGTTGGGACCACCAGCTCCACAATAAATGCACAGAGACTTAATATTAATTATAAATGCTCAGCCAGTAAGTAGCTCAGGCTTGTTACCAGTTAACTCTTACAACTTAAACAACTCTTTCCATAAATCTACATTCTGCCATGTGGCATTACCTCTCTTTCATTTTGCACCTCCTGTTTCCTATCTGTGTCTGGCTGGAAACTCCTCTGACTCTGCCCTTCTTCCCGGTATCCTTAGTCTGGTTCTCCCACCTAACCTTTATCCTGTCTAGCTATTGGCCAGTCAGCTTCTTTATTACCAATCACAGTGACATATATTCACACAGTGTGAAGGAATATTCCTCAGTCACTATCTCATCTAACAAAATAACATAGATTTATGTATTTAAGATGAAACTTATTTTAACAAGAAATAAACAAGGTTCATATAAGGATTGAAGCCTGGGATGGTAGGACTTGAACACATGCCATGATGGGAGTAATATATAATTTTTAATGCATGCATTAAATTGATCAATGTTGTTCTCTTTTTCCAGTGTGGGAACTGAACACAAGATTTGCTACATTTTCGTCAAGCACTCTAAACAGCGAACTATTAATTCCTAATTTGTTAAATTTGGTGGTGAAAATTTTTCAGGAGAAAAAAGATGGGGGAACACTCTTTTTAGCCACTTAGCCTATCTTTAAAAACCATTGTGTTTAAAACCATTGACCCATCTACAGTCATTGAAAGGTATTAGAAACTACAAGCAAAAAAGAACATCACTCCCAATTTGAGTGTTCAGAGAGTTGATGTAACTTGAAACCTTTGGAATATATTCTTCTAGACTGTGAATCTATGCTGTAGGTCCATGTAAAGTTATATCATGCACATATATACTCACATTACAACATATACAGATTTTACATTTTTACACAAATTAAATTATACTTACACAGATTCATGATACAGTTATTATTCAAAACAACATTCATAGTAACAAATAATGACCTGAATTATCATTTTTAAAGAGTGAATATAATTGCAGTAGCAATACTCTGTATGTTGAAAATACCATTCTTATGTCTTGAGTCTTAAAGCACCTGGTTGTTTCCATTTTACTGATTACATATTGCTAGTAAGACCTTTATTCCTACAAGGGTTGTGCATTGTTTTCTTTCAAGTATTCTTTTATCTTTATGTGTGTGGGTGTTTTGCCTGCATATTGGACTGTGCATCACTTGTGTGACTAGTATCTGTTGAGTCAAGAAGAGGGCTTCATCTTGTAACTGGATTTACAGACAGTTGAGAGCTGCCATATGGGTGCTGGGAATCAAGTCCTTTGGAAGAGCATCCAGTGCTCTTAGCCACTGAGCCATCTGGCCAGCACCTGTTTTATTTTAGAATAAATTCCACTGGTAGACCCGGGAGACAGTTCTGGCTTGTTCTATTTTCCAGTGTGAGAACAAAGAGGAACTTCCCTCATGGTAGCTGAAAGTCCCAGCCTCCAGTGATCCCTCATGACTTCAAGTGTTCTTTACTTTTTATCAGTGCTGGAATCCTAAGAACACTCTACACTCAAATATATCCGAACCCCCCAGGGACTATATAAATGAGAAATAAAATGACTTACACCATGTCACCTGCACAGAATCAAGAGAGGCTGTCTCCAATAATCACAGATGAAAGGACACTTGCAAAACAATTTCTTGTATGCACTGCTCAGCATCACAGAAGAAAGCTGGCTGGATCTGAACTGAAAATGGCTTCTGTAACAGTCCTTGTCCTTCCTCACCCCTGTCTTTAAGCTTTGCTCAAGGATGACATCACTCAAGCCATACAATGTGCAAAGAGGGTTGTGAGGGATCCACAAGGCATCAAGGCATGGTATGTTGGAACTCTGGAAGGGGGAACTGCTGGTTCTGTTGATATGTGTGGTGAGTCTTTCTAAGACCCAAGTGTTATTCTGAGCACTGTGCTTACAGTTAGAGCCTTTCACCCCATCATTAGGTTTAGAGAATTTCTCAAGATTGTGAGAATTCCTTTCCACACCACCAGACTATTTGTATCATCAGTTAACAGTTCTGTGCCCATGATGTCACAGTGACATTGAGCATCCTGTGCTCTGCCCAGGGTTGGAGAGGATCAAACAGCCTTGTAGACACAGCTCCACCAGTCGGTATCAGATTCTGGGTGCAGCTATAGCCTGGGTTTCACACTAGGTCTTGGCCCAGAACACAGTCTCCATTAGTGTCGCTGTTACACTATTTCCCTCACAGGTTTGAGAATGTGTGTGACAGAAGACACAACTCTAACCATATCCCCCATCTCACTCTCCTCCACAGGGTGACCTGGAGAAGCCACTGTCAAAACTGAGATCTCACCCAGTACATTCAAAACTAATGGAGTCTAATGGCTGTGTGCCTCCACCTCAGCTCACTCTGTCTCTTTCTCGCTATAGAAGTAGTTATGGGAAAGATCACATTTCCTCGGCTTCCCCTTCAGACAAGCAGGCTTTTATCAGAAACAGGAGCAACATGGAGACTGTTTCCTAAGAGGCTTAATGCTGACTAATGTGTTCACTGTTTTATAGAAAGCCTCCATTTTTCAGTTAGCCAAGGCAGCAGATGCTGGTGACAGTGATCTAGCATTGAGTGTCACACACATCTCTGTACATCAGCTCTTCACCTATGAAGTAATTCACATTAAGTTTCATTGGAATTAATCTTCATCTCCCCACTGTTGGACAGACATACAGCAAATATGTAAGGAGACAGTAGATCTTGGGTAAGATGGCAGCTGTGTGAGCTTCCCAGGCCTTGTGTGGGCTCAGCACCCAGACAGTGAAGAAGAGCCACGGTGTGAGGCAAAGCTAGTTCTTACAGGAACAGAACTCTGAGTGGATATAACTAAGACTGCCTCAACTCAGAAACTTGGTGTCATGAAATGTGTGACCTTTCAAAAGGGAATTATCTTAGAGGTGGCCCATTCATAGTGCTTGATAGTAAATTCTTAACTCATGTGTCAGTCTGTGTTAACTCTTCAGAGAATGTTCCAAGCCTCTAGCTGATCATGAGGGATTCAGGACAGATTAGTCTCTGTGCTAGCCCTTAACTTTCTTACAGTACCTTCATGTGTATCAACTAACTCTGAGACAGATGAACCTGTATCAGCAAAACTAAGCATGCTTAGTTTATGTGAAAAAATAAAAATGAGCATTAAATGATTTCAATGCACACCTTATCTTTCTTTATTCTCATATGCTGTCTCTAGGGAAATGGTTCATATATTGGGAAAAATAAACATGACACTCTTAATAGGTTCTATGTCTTCACCTATACTTTGCCAGCACCTACATCCTTACCTAAACATAATCTGCATCTATATCCTTACCTATACATATCCTGTGCCTGTATCCTCATCCACATATAGCATATGCCTATATCCTCACTAACACATGGCAAGTCCCTATATCCTCACTAACACACAGCATGTGTCTACATCCTCACCAATACATAGCCATTGCCTACACCCTGGTTACGTACAACAAGCTGGATATTTCAAAAGCCTGCTCACCCATCTCCCTTGGCCCTCACAGGCCCTGGACAAGGTAATTCTCACATAGTGAAACCTGCAGTCATGTAGACATGAAGACATTACCACAGTGACAGCCAGTTCCCCGTGTGTAGTTCTAGCTTTTTTTTTTTTTTTTTTTGGTTTTTCAAGACAGGGTTTCTCTGTGTAGCTTTGCACCTTTCCCGGAACTCACTGTGTAGTCCATGCTGACCTCGACCCACAGAGATCAGCCTGGCTCTGCCTCCCGAGTGCTGGGATTAAAGGTGTGCGCCACCACCCCCCCACCCCCCCACCCCCCCACCCCTCCCCCCGGCATTCAAGCATTTTGATGCTGTCACTTCCTCTCTGTTTGTCCGTCTCACTCTCTCTATCTACACTGAGATTTTTCAGACATTTTAAAGTGCACTAAAAGAAAAACATCATATTTTATTTTCAAATTAATTATTTTCAGCACCAAAACTACAGTGTTTTGTTTTGGACTTTTTTTTAAAATCTGTTTTGTTTTATGTATATGGATATTTTCCCTCCACACAAGTCACCACAGGCATCATTCCCCTAAAAACCCAGAAGAGGGCACCAGATCCCCTGGAACTTGAGGTACAGATGGGTGTAAATTGTGCTGAGTTCAGAATGGAACCTGGGCCTAGCAGAATAACAAGGGATAATCTGGACAATTCTGGGGCAGCCAGCCCTGGTTGTTCCTCATTCCTGTCTTTCAGCTTCCCTCTAATGACGTCAGTCAAGCCGTAGCCTGTGCAGAGTATTGTGAGGGACTCAAAAGACATATTTTACCTTTAAGAAAGAAAATTTTCCCTCTGTTGTAGATCCATGCAGGATATCCCTCCATACTTCAACAAACTATTTATGGTAACTGATCGAGAGTCTTACTCTTTTAATTTATCCTTGTTTTAAGCATATCCAAGGCATTTAATATCAATTCACAGCTATATCAGGGTCTAACTCCAGACCATGTAGTATTGTAGATGGGATATTTGGTTTCCCTAAAGCATTTGAAATGCATGTACTAGGAAGAGGATGGGAAGGGTGTGTGAGGCCAGCTGGATGACAGGGTCTCACATTTTACCCCAGGGTACTCTTGAGGAGTGATGGATAAGAGATTTAGTTAGAACAATAGAGGGGAGAGAGACAGATAGAAACACAAGATAGCCTCAATGGAGCCTGGATCCTAATCCACTGGCCCTTTCTGTCTCTTCTAAAGTGATATTTCTAGGAATTCCATGGGGTGCAGCAAAGGCCTTCCCCCCCCCCCCCCCCCCCCCCTCCAAGGGGCTTCTTGACCTTGCCATGGGCCTCATATACATGTAGAACATCTCTGAGCTCTTCTAGTAAATGTGTTCTTCATGCATTCACATTTTTATTTTATAATACGATTTATATTATTCCCTCTAATGATTTCCCGTGCTCCTATTTTCTGAGTTCTTCTTCCTAAATGTTTGCTTTGACCTGTCTTTCCTATTAATACCTTTTGGAAAGTATGTGGTGATTTTTGATTGATTTTCTATAGACTTAAACACTGAGTGGCCAACTGGAACATCTATGACCTGTGTAGGTGACATCAGAAGGAAATGAGTAGAACTGGTCATTTCATTGGAAGTCACAAGTATTAGCATCAACATGTCATTTCTCCCTCTTGAGATGATTGTCACAGAAAGGAATCATAATAAATCCTACCTGGAGGTAGTTAATGTCAGGCAGAAATCAAGTTGCTCCAAAGTGGAAGGTTGAGAAGGGTCCTGGCTTAGGGCTCAGAACGCAGGTTATTATTTTACCTCCCCATTTGCATTAAGGCATTATAACTCTGATTTTAACCACCCTGTCTCTCTTTATGGGTGTTTCTATACTGTTTTATGGGAGGACATGAACAAAGGTCCACTTAGTCATATAGGACACCAACAATAGATCTATGTAACAATTCACCAAAGTCCAACCCAGTGAACAAGGAGTGTAGTAAGTTTACTTACAGAATGTAATCATGGTATTACTTAAAGAATCATAAGTAACCTAAACAACTAGCTGCTTCACCACAAATTCCCAACCACCATGAATGACCACATCATGGAAGCTGCGTCATGAAAATTCCCCTGTCAGCTCACCTACATTATATTCAATAATCCCCCAGCATCACTAGCAGTTGGGAAAGGACAGAAGGGAATAATAGCTGGAATCCATGAGGGTCCCAGGATTCTCCCTTCCTCTGCCTACTAGAAGTGCTGACATTCCTAAAATCATTGCCTGGCTATTCCATACTACTCTACTCCACTCATGACAAGGTTACCAGGTGAACTCTTTACACCGAGATGATGATCATTTACTCCTGGAAGAGAAAGCCACACCACAGCAGCTGGGATCTACATGTGTTAAAATGTACTCTGCCACTGAGCTACACCCCTGTCCTGCAACTGGGCCTTGAGTCTCAAATCCAGAGTGTCCAGTTCATCCTCTCCAAAGGGTGATTGTCCCATTCTTCCTTTGAGTCTTGTCCTTCCTGGGAAAGAAGAGCAAAATATTTAAATTGTCAAGTCCCACTTGACCTGTTGAATGGTTCTGATGGGGGGAATGTAAAATTTCAAAAGAAAGCTATGAAATAGAGACATAGGTGAAGAAAAAGACAGACACACAGGATAGCTTCAAGAAGATTCTGGTTCAATACGACAGACATGAGTTTTATTACTCACAGCCTTTATTTTTTTAAAAAAGATTTATTTATTTATTATACAGTGTACTGCCTGCATGTATGCCTGCAGGACAGAGAGGGCATCATATCTCATTACAGATGATTGTGAGCCACCATGTGGGTGCTGGGAATTGAATCAGGACCTCTGGAAGAGCAGGCAGTGCTCATAACCTCTGAGCTATCTTCCCCAGCCGCTACTCACAGCCTTTAAATAAAAAAGGCAAAGGAGGTAAAAACAAAAACAAAAACAAAACAAAAAAAAAACCACGCCTTTCAAGGACATCACAGTTCAGGGTACAGAGTACAGTTAAGTGTAAACACCTCCTTAGTATCAAGACATCTGGTGACCACACCCTTGGCCAAAATATCCTATTATGCAGCCTTGCAAGGGGGAGAAACAAGCTCAGACTCTCTGACCTTTAGTCAAGATGGAAACAACCCACAAGCTGGGGTCTTTGTGGGCCCCCACAAATTCCTCATTCATTATAATATAAAGTGTCCATCAGACCCCTCAGATGACTGTGCCTGTCTTATGTTGCCTTCTTCAACCATTCAGACTTACCCGTCTTTGAAACACACTTTTTGCCAAGTCTGCTCTGTATTAGGTTGACATGGAGCAAGAAAGACTTACCTGTCTCTGACTACCAGCCTCTGTCAAGGTAGAGTGCAGAGCTGAACTCTATGCAGCTCTGAATCAGCTTTCCACTAAGAGCTTGCAAGTAGTTTGAATAATCACAACAATACACCTGCTCCTTATGGCTGCTATACCTCCTAGAAAAAGAGTAAAGGATGATCAAGATAGAATGGCCTTTTTAAATGATCTGGGATGGCCACAGCAATTTTAGCTGCATCAAAATCCAACTTGGCCTTTTTAAAATCAGGAAACTCCTGAAGCAACCACATCAAAACTAAGGACTCCTTGAAGGGCTTAGACTTGCCTCTATTGGATGGGCCTCCCATGGGAGGCCTTGCTTTCTTGTGGGTGGGAGTGGAGGGTAGCTTGGGAGGGGGAGCCTGGGGGATGGAAGGAGGGAAGAGGGGGATCTTTGGTGTGTAAAATGAATGAAAATTCTCTTAATAAACGAATAAACAAAACTAAGGACTCCTTTAGCATCATACCAAATTCCTCTCAGATTAGCTCTAACCTCTTTCTATCAAGTAACACTTCCATTGTAAACAGAAGAGGTTTTACACACACCTAGTTAAATTTAGACTGACATTTCAAATGAGCTCTTATCTTTAACAATTGTACTACTCAAATAAAGCATTCAGCCAATGCCTCATTTTTACAACAATGTCTTAACATTAACAGGTTAATAATCTAATTCAAATATGAATTTAGCAGTAATTTAACAATTTATCAATTGGTTAAATTACAATTCTCAACAACTTCTATCCAAATCAAGGGCCAAGAAAATGCTTTTCTGGTGGGTGAGGTATGAGTAACCCTATAATTCTGAACCTTTTCTTTTCCCTCTCCTAAAGTCCAATGCATTGCTGCCACCAACTTCCAAAGATATGTTTAAGCTGTCCAGTCCCCAGGTACCAAATAGCAGCAAAACTTTGTTCCAACTCCTCCTCATGAGGCCTATCCAAATTGATTGCTCGATCAGTCTAGCATACTGCCTCTATAACAGTGTTTGATCTAATGAATCTTTTTCCCACAGAGGTGAAACTGTGGCAACTCTTCTCCAGGCCTTCTATTTCCACTAGGCAATCAGCAGATGAACAATATACTGACAAAGGTGACCTCCTCATCCCAACATGTAGTGTGGGTAAATGGCCAAACACCCAGTCACAAACAGATAGGCATTCCTCGGCCAGATTCAGAATAATTGGAACTCACAGAGGTCTGGTAAATTTGAGCATCAGGTCTATCAGGGAGCCAGGAACTATTCCTTCCCTTCCCAGAATATTGGATGTAACATTGGAGGATAAGGAACACAGGTTCAGCAAATCTCACTCCAATTCCTCTGGGGGAGAGTCAGCAACCATGATGTCATCAGAGCCAGCATTCCTTTGTTCCATATACCACACCAAGCACACAGGCAGCCATCAAGCTTCCTTTTCTTTCTGTAAAAAAGCATAAACATACCCTCAACCGCATATTAAAACAGGGCCAGGACCCTTCCATATTCCAGAGCAAGGATCTTTCCATTTTCCTGAGCAAATTTGCTTGGTGCAATCATGCCAAAATCAATCCATGGCAGATTGCTCATGGGCATCCACATTCAAAAATTTCAATATGAAGAGGGCATGATTCAATGCCTTATGTGGTGATTGATGGTAAAACTCTTTCTTCTTAATTTTTTGATGCTGCATCTTGAGTCTACTATGGACTCACTCAATGTAAGGGGCCATTGATCCATCCACACAAGGTCATCAAGTTATAGGCTCTGCATGGAGTACATGCTGTCCAATGACCCTTCCTAAAAATGCCATAATCCAGCTCTATTAGTCCTTTCTTGAGGAAGCAGAGGTGATGCTTGGCTGCCACTCTTTTGCCCCAGCCCCTCAACAGGTAACAGTCCATGTTGAAACATTTGTTTAGCAAAAACTGTGTTGGGGCTATATAAATACACTCTCACATGGCTCATAACATCAACCCCACAAATTTACAGGCAAGTGGGGAACAATGTACGGCCAAAAAGTTCCCTCATTGCCCCCCTCATCTTTCCAGGAAAGCTTATTGCTGCTCTTTCTCAGAACTCTGAGTTTGACCAATCCCTTGCAGCTGTGTAACAGTCTCTATCTTTGGCCACATGAAAGGCCGTTGACTGGCAGTAACAACAGACACATCCACACCACTGTCTAGGAGACCAGGGAAGCTCTTTCCACTTATAAGCAAAGTGAGTTCTGGGTGCTCTGGTTTTATGGCTTGTAGCCAATATGCATCAGATGAACCAAACCCAGACTCTCCTCTCTTATCCCTTTTAACTTGATTTCTTGTTTCCACTTGGGGAAGTAAAATGAATGGTGAAAGTCTCTGGCCTGTCTTCACCACAGAAATTCCACCAGGTGAGTGAGTCATAACCTTAATCTCTGCAACATAATCAGCATCAATCACTCTGGGAGCAACAAAGACCCCCTGCATGGTGGTACTACTTTCCCCCAGCAATAACCCTACAGTGCCTTCCAGCAAAGGCCCATAAACACCAGTAGGGAGGGTCTACATCTCCATTTCATGAGTTAAAACTGCACAGATGGAAGACCTGAGATCTAATCCAGGACTACCATGGGTTGTTCTGTAGAGGTCCTGAATGAATTTCTTTGTTTCAGGGACAGACTTCAGAATCACCCAAAAATACTACTCAGTCAGGGCCTGGGGCTGGCCCCTCCATCTGTTTCCCTGCAGAGGATTCCCCTGGGCATCCTTCCTTGATAGACATTCATAAGCCCAATGCTTTCCTCTCTTGCAACTCAGGCACAACCCAGGTTCCTTATTTACCCCTACACCTTTTCTCTTATCAGGACACGAATTGACCTGGGGACCCATCTGACCACACATATATCAACTTCCAGGAGATCAGATATCTCTCCCCCACCTCAGGCCATAATTTTTGTTGTTAGAGAACACCGTAGACTGTCTTTCCCTGTAATGCAGCATCCATAACTGTCCTTTGATTATATGAGACCCAATACCTGAGCAAAGCAAAATATAATCTGAGATGGTGACCTTCATTCTAAAAGGTCTCAAAGTGGCCTGACAAGCCACATTGGCATTTCCATAGGTGAGCTGTTTAACAAGCAAAAGTCCAGCTTGTGAATCTCCAATTAACCCGCCTGTTGTTTGCATTAGCCTAGCAACAAAGTCCTGAAATAATTTATCATGTCCTTGCCTTATCTTTGTTAAATCCTCGGTCTGCCTTCCAGAAGACAGAAGCTTATTCCAGGCCTTCCTGGCCTCTGCACTAACCTGGACGTACAATGCCACATCAAAATTTAACTGCTGATTTGTCTCCCGATAAATGCCTTCTCTGGCAAGCATATCAAAATACTGGGAATTTGTTGTGCCTGATTTATATCAGCTAAGACTTGACATTGTTCCACAAATTCAATTTTTCCACAACAAATAATCCCCTCCTGACAGGTAAGCTCTTGCCACCTGTTTTCAATCCCCAGGAGGCAAGGCTTCAAGAGCCCTGTTTTCTAGCAGAGCCTGAGTAAAGGGGGCAACAGGTCCATATTGATAGCATGCTGTTTTGAATTCCTTGAGTTCTTTAACTGGAGTTAGCACATCTTGAAAGGTAAAAGATCAGAGGAATAGAACAAGCCAGCCACAAGTTCTTACCACTAGGAAATCCTCAGTTCAAGAGCTCTACTACCTGTATACTAAGGCCTTATATCCCTTTCTGGGCCCTGCCATCTTACTTCCTCTCTCCATCCAGCTACATCACTTTGTCTTTCTGCCCAGCTCTATCCTTTCCTGTCTGTCTGTATAAGAATCCAGGAAAGGTAGTCTGAATCTTGCCCTACAACCTGGGAAATACTAAGAGAATCCAGATTCAGGAAGCATGGCTGCCCATGGACACCAGGGCAGGTTAGAAGCCTAAGAAGTCATTTAATGTGTGTGCCCACAGAGACCCTAGATTATGTCTTGTTTTCATCTTGACTCAAGGTCTGAGAGTCTGAGCTTGTTTTTCAGCACCCCACAAGGCTGCATAATAGGATGCTTTGGCCAAATGTGTGGTTACCAGGTGTCTCATACTTCAAAGCCTAATTACAGGATGCTTTGCCATAAGGCATGGTCACCAGATGTCTTGAGTACTAAGGAGGTGTTTACAGTTAACTGTACTTTTTACCTTGAACCGTGATGTCCTTGAAAGGGAGAGGTCTTTTCATCACTCCTCTTTGTTTCATGTATTTACAGGCTATGAGTAATAAAACTCCTGTTTGTAGTATTGACCCAGAACCCTCCCAAAGCCATCCTGTGTTTCTGTCCTTTTCTTCATCTATGCCTCTATTTCATAGCTATCACTTCCCAATTCCACACTCCCCCCTTTACAACTGTTCAACTGGTCCAGGAGTGTAGCAGGGTCCTGTGCTGTTGTTCCCTTTGGGGGAGGGTGCCAAGTAGGTGCAGAGTCAACAACACAGACTCTGGGAGAATGTCAAAACAACAAGCTCAGTTTATTCAGGAAAAGGCAAGCCTTATATAACCTCTACCCCACCTTGGGGGGAGGTCTGATGAATATGCATCTGGATTGATACGGCTGCCTCTCATTGGTCCAGGTCATCTCCAGATCATGTTTCAGCTGCTGTTGCTAAGGCCCTTAGGCAGACCCAGGTTGGCTCTCAGAAAGTTTGTGGGGTTTTTTTAGTTTTTCGAGACAGGGTTTCTCTGTGTAGCCTTGTGCCTTTCCTGGAACTTACTCTGTAGCCCAGGTTAGCCTTGAACTCACAGAGATCTGCCTGCCTCTGCCTCCTGAGTGCTGGGATTAATGGTGTGTGCCACCACCGCCCGGCAAAAGTATCTTTTTTACTTGTTTCCGCCAGCTGGCCCTCAAGCCTGTTAGGGATAAGTCATCCTACAGAGTAGGACTTGACAAATAGTTTCCTGAACATGTGGCTCTCTCAATACAGGGGAATCCAGTGATGGAACATTGAAGATGAAGAAAAAATGAAGGGAATACTCTGGGTGTCAAAGTGGGAGTGCAGTGAGAAAACTCAGGAGTAAAATTGTAAATATGCGGCAGAATATCAATAAACAGTCATTTGTACATTAGCTTGGAGATATTTTGAAAGCAGGAGAGGTAGAGTAGCAACAATCACAGAAATTTTTAGAGTTTGTAAAGGACCTGTAATCCTTAGTGTCCTGACTAAGGGATCTTGCAGGCAGACTCATGGGTGTGGTGATGTTTTATTTGTGTTCTAACAAATAAAGCTTGCCTGAGGATCAGAGGACAGAGTCAGCCACTGTATTAAAGATGGAGGTCAGGCAGTGGTAGCACAAGCCTTAAATCCTAGCATACAGGAGGCAGAGATTCATCTGGATCTCAGTGAGTTCAAGGCCACACTGGGAACAGACCCAAGTGTGGTGGCACATGCTTTTAATCCCAGCACTATTAACCATAGAGGCACTTCTTCAAACACAGATTCCAAGTACATTCTATAGAGTATGGTGTATTGTGGCAAAGCTTTGGCCTTGAAGTTGGTTTCCACTGTGGGGGACACAGTCAAATATTTGACAGACTCACAGTCAACATCCCTCTTCATAGACATAAACCACACAAAATGCATCAAAATTAATTCCTTTATCCTTGGAAACAAGATGAATAAATAATTATGAACATATTGTGCATTCTTTTCCATTATAATACAACAAAATTATCTGGGATCTGTAAACAACCTAAAAAAAAGTGGCAAAAATGCATAGTTTCTACAAAGGGAGAGTAAAATCTCTGCCCAAAATTATGTGTGCTTGCTGTTTTATTTTTAAGGTACTTGCTCACTATGTCAAATGAAACATATTTAAAATTACATATTGTTACTGCTTCTAACTCTTGCACCAGGAGAAATAGTTTTGAGATTGGAACCACCCCTTGCCTTTGGAGTAGTCACATTGAATCATTGATAGTGGTTTAGCTCTGGATGATAAGTAACTATTGTCTATTCAACCCCCCAAAAAGGACAAGTTCATAACTGTTCAAACGTTTGTAATGAAAAAATGATTTGTCAACAAAATTCACAAAGTTGTACAGATAACAACCGAACGTTCTGGATCACTGGGTTAGGAAGGACACAAAGGAAACATCTAGTGAACTTTATCTGGATTCTGTCATTTTGAATTCCCCCAAATCCATGTCAGTCTGTATTATAAAAGAATCAATATTAATCTGACAAAAAGTGGCATTGTTCTTGTTTTGAATAGGATGCTCAAACAATGACTTGGAGACAAAACTGGCACTCCCTTGGGCCAATCAGAGAGGAACTCCCTTTGATGGATAGAGTTGAGTGTCATGTTGGCATTTTGTACAAATGAGAGCTTCCTTCCTAGGCCAATCCTGGGCGTGCTGCTTTGGGTCAATTTTGTTTTTAAAGTCCTGTTACTTCCTAGTGACCTTTGATGCTCTAACATGGAAATGGGTTGGCAGAGTCAAAAAAAAAAGACCTTTGTGAAAGATATTAGGAAAGCTGTCCACATAAGCTTTATTAATACTTAAAATATTGATTTATGGGTTGTCTTAGTTAGGGTTTCAATTGCTGTGCAGGGACACCATGGCCAAGGTAACTCTCACAAAAGAAATACATTAATTTGTATGGATTACATTTTCAGAGGATCAGTCCATTATCACCAGGGTGGGGAGCATGGTGGCATGCAGACAGACATGGTGCTAGCTACATCTTGATTTGCAGGCAACAGGAGCAGACTGTCTCACTGGGAGTAACTTGAGCCTAGGAGACATCAAAGCCCACTCCCACAGTGACACACTTCCTCCAACAAAGCCACATTTTCCAACAATGCCACTCCCTTTGGGAGCCATTTCCGTTCAAACCACCACACGAGTCCAGATCCAAAATGGTGGTGATAGTACCTGGGTTTCGTGACTGTTGGGTGGGTCTTGAACACCACTCAAAAAGAGAGCCCTCAGCTCTGATATGGAAGGCCCTCACTTATTTCCTCACACTGGCCTCATTAATGAGCATGCTGAAGGTTTTCCTCAAGTCACACTGTTAAGAACACAAGGGATGCAAGTTCATCACTACTACCATCTCTGCATCAGGACCAAGCCCTTTCCCTGGGGAGGAGATAACTATACCCTCTCCCATAACTTTCCTGTGACTCTGCTTCACTGGACTATGAAGATGAATAAAGAACTTGACCCACAGCTGTAACAGGGTATTTATTTACACTGTGTGAAGATGTGTCTATGATTTGCCTCACCTGCCTAAGGCACCTGAATGGCTTAATAAAGAGCTGAATGGCCAATGACCAGGCAGGAGAGAACAGACAGGACTCCTGGGCAGAGAGAGGAATTCAGGATTAGTATCTAGCCTGGCAGGAGAAGCCATTGAGACACAGAGTGAATTAGACATACAGAGAAGAGGTAAAGAGTCATGTGGCAGAAAGTAGACTAATAGAAACAGGTTAATTTATATTATAAGAGCTAGTTGGGAACACTCCTAAGCTAAAGGCCAAGCTCTCACAATTAAGAATAAGTCTCTGTGTCATTATTTGGGGGCTGTCAATCCAAAGAAAGTCCAACAAAAAAGACTCGATACACACAGCACTAATTTGAACTATTACTCTGGATGTGGACCGGAAAGCCTGAGGGTTTTAAGTCACTGTTCCTTATATCAAATGACGACCAGTATATTGGTCTTCTATTCTTTTGCTTATGATACGAGATGATGTAAATGAGAAACTTAAAAGAGGGAAAAAAATTTCGTGCTGGGAATGGTAGCACTTGTCTTTAATCCCAACACTCAGGAGGCAGAAGAGTTTAAGGACACCCTAGGCTACAGAGCAATTTCCAGACCAGCCAGGGTTCACAGTGAAACCTTCTCTCAGAAAAAAAGACCCACAAAACTTTTGCAAAAATACAAAACTTATAATACTATCAAGAACATCTAGAAAAGGAAGATGATGAAGCAAAGACATATCGCAACTACGAGATTCATTTTGTGGGAAGTTCTATGCAAGATAATTTTAAGTGAAAAATAATACAAAGTGGTAAAGGTATATACACAAAACATTTTAATTCTAAAAGACTATTGATGCATAGTCATACTTTATTTTAAGCAGTAAAACATAACCACTTTCTTTTTCTTTATACTGGTCCTATTCAAGATAAAATAAAATGAGCTCCCTGTTTTAGGAAGAGTGCTATCTCCTGGTTCCATGTGAGCCAAGTCTTAAAACATTATCATTTCATCATTCTCTATAGAACAGAACATCTCTGTTTAAACATTGGGAGAACATAAAAATGGTTTTCAAGTTTGTGGATCAATAAGAACTTCCTGCTTGGCACTAAGCTCAAAAGGTAGAGCCCCCAAACTGTAGAGGATGAAGGGAGTAGAAGATGCTTAAATACTGGGGCCTGGCTGCTCTGGGCAGCTGCTGAGTAGATTCCCAGGCAACATGAAGGCTCTCCTCTCTCTGGGGTTCCTCCTGCTTTCTGTCACTGTCCAGGCCAAGGTCTATGAACGCTGTGAGTTAGCCAGAGTTATGAAACAACAAGGATTGGATAACTTTGCGGGAATCAGCCTGGCCAACTGTAAGTCTCCTCCTCTTGACCTCTCCAGATAATCACCCTCTGTAGAACAGGTACAAAGGAAGCAATCAGTGAGCAGAGAGGGAGCTGGGGTCAATAAGCTTCTAGGGTTTCTGCGTATTTGACTTGGTTTGATTAAAAACATCAGCGTTCATCTTTTTCATTAGAGATACTGAAATGATTGCATGGGGGAGGTCATCTTCCCAGGCTAAGGCAATAGGACCTGAGGTGTTCTTGGAGAGTCACTAGGTTTTCCAGTTGCTTCAGACTCAATAGCCCACAGGGGGTGAGAAAAGATGGGAGGACTCACTCATTCAGAACTTGAGTTCTGAGAGCCTGGGGTGACTGGGATGTGTCTTCATTTCTCTGACCATGGTATGGACCTTTAGGGAAAAAAAACTTTCAAACCTTTTGAACTTCCTATGCAGGGCAGAGGGATCCTATTTCCTCCTAGTGGCTGTTTAAGTGAGGTCTTCTGAAACTGAGTATGAAGTGACTTGGTACTCTTCTTCACCCTAGGAAGGCCTTTATTTTTGCACAATGGAAGAGGTGGTTGAGAAAAGTTGTTCATGGCCTACGCCATCTATGTCCTTGTAACTAGTGTGTTTTTCAGATTCGATTAAGGCGGTTACTACTCAATAATTGTCCATGAATGAGTGAGTAGATAATGTATGTGTAGATGGATGGATGGATGAATGGATGAATGGATGGATGGATGGATGGATTTGCAGAACAACCTTTTCTGTTCTAATGTTCTCACTTTCAATATTCTTATCAGTCATTTCTGATGGTACACACTCCTGAAATCCAAGTAAGAGATTGCATGTTCTGTACCAAAGTTGTATCCATAGTGACACAGAGGAGAAAAAGAATTCTAACTTAACATACAAATTCACATTGGTTATGAGAACATATCTCTGAGGAAATCCTTATTTTTCTAATAGGAACATTTCATTAGCATGTGTATTTCGTATTAAATTATAAAATCCACCTAACTACAATTTGTGTTTCTCTCTTAGGCAGAGGTATCTCCAGAATAGATGAGGGAGGGAAAAGCAGTGGAAGAAACAGCTATTTTATTTTGGGGAGAAGGGGCCATGGTTTCAGTGTATAGCTCTGGCCAGCCTGGAACTTGCTATGTTGCGAGGCTGGTCTCAAACCCACACAGATTCTCCGGCCTCTGCTTATGGACTGCTGGGAATAAAAGAGAGCACCACTGTGACCAGTCCATCTATTGAGTGTTTGAAAATGACCTTATCTCGTTTATTCTCAGTGAAAACTGATTTATTCTCAAAGAGATTCTCTTTGGGGCTCTTGAAAATTTTCACTTGCTGACTGGGTACATCAATTCGACCTACTTGAAAGGCAGAGGCAGGAGGATCAATTAAGACCAGAGACTACACTGGGAAACACAGCCAAACCCAGCATGACCTAGTGGGAGCATATTTTATAATTTAATCATAAGGTTGTACTTATAACATAAATCACTTGTGAAATACAGCCAGATCCAAGAGCTAACTTTGGTTTCCAATATAAATCATTTGCTGTTGCTGCTTATTGATGAATATTCTTTTTCTTTTAGGGGTGTGTATGGCTCAGCATGAAAGTCACTTGAACACACTACTTACAAAGAACTTTGGAACCCGAGTTACCGTCCATGGGATATTTCAGATCAGTAACGAAAATTGGTGTGATGATGGCAAAACGCCGAAACGGCCGAATCAGTGTGGGATGCCCTGCAGCGGTAAGACAAGGCGGGTTAGAGGGATAGCAAACAACCCACCTGCTGTCATGTACAAGAGCAGAGATTCTGTGCAGGAGACATCACTGAAGGAAGCATGAGGAACCTGAGGAGACAGGACTGTTAGAAAGTCATTGTTATTCACATCGACATTAGCCAAGGAAGACATTAGGCTTAGAGCATGGCTTGGTGATAGAATGCCCTGCCTACCAATCAGAGGGCCCTTGGTTCCACCTCCAAAATCCTAAATGAATACACAAAATAAACAGAGGCTGGCCAGGTAGTACAGACAGAAGAGTCCCCAATGCCAAGGTTTGACCCTCAGCACCCACATAACAGCTGAGTTTGGTCACATGCATTTGTAAGACCAGCACTGGGGAGTCTGAGACAGCAGATCCATGGGGCTCACTGGCCAACCAGCAGAGGCTAATCTGTAAGCCAGTTCCCATGGCAGACCCTGTATCAAAAACAATGTGGACTGCTTCTAGGGAACAGCTCCTGGGGTGTCCTCTGACTGCTACATACACACACATATATGTGCAGGTTCACTGGTGCACATACCAGCACACACAGACACACTTGTTAAATTAATAGAAAATTAAAAATAAAGAGCTGGTATCATTAAAACTTGGTTGGATTTTTTTTAACCTATACTCACATGCACTCAGCCATACACAGACACATAACTGAAATTAAGAAAAATAAGCATTTTTGACAAGTTGTCATTTTATAACATATGAAAATATCTGGAATATATACTAATTAATTGTAAGTGGTCTTACTGGTGTTTTGTCCTGGAGATTTCCATTCTAGCTGTTTACTTAAGAGTAGTTATGGAAATTGCCATAGGGTCATTTATGACTGAATGAATTTTATTATGAAGATTTCTAACATATACAAATGAATATGTTACTGTAATAAAATCTATATGACAAGGTGCCACTAAACAACTGCCATTTTGTCCAACTGGCTTCTATGTGTATGTATTGATGTACTGCTTTGGGATAATGCTCTTGTACACTGTAAAGATCTGTCCCTGGAATTGGTTTAAAAAAATGTTGATTGGCCAGTAGCCAGGCAGGAAGTATAGGTGGGGTGAACAGACTAGGAGAATTCTGGGAAGAGGAAGGGCAGAGTCAGGAGTCACCAGCAAAATACAGAGGAAGCAAGATGACAAGACAGAACTGAGAAAAGGTACCAACCTGTATGGCTAAAAATAGATAAGAATTATGGATTGACTTAGGTATAAGACCTAGTCAGTAATAAGCCTGAGCTAATGGCTGAGCATTTATAATTAATATAATCTTCTGTGTGGTAATTTGGGAAGCAAGTGCTGGGTATTTGGGAGTTGTTGGTGGAACAGAAACTTCTGCCTACAATGTGCTTTTTGTGTTGAGGTATTTTAGAGTGAATTACTAATATCAAGTTCTGTTTTTAAACTCCTTAGTTTGCATGTCCAAATGATATAATTCTTAGATGTTATCTGATCTAACAAAATAATATAGATTTATGTTTTAAGATGAAATTTATTTTTAGCAAGAAACAAACAAACAAGGTTCATATCAGGATTGTGGTCTGGGACGGTAGAACTTGAGCTCATGCTGTGAGAGAAGTAATATGTAATTTTTAGTGCATGAATTAAATTGGTCAATGGTGTTCTATTTTTCCAGTGTGGGAATTGAACCCAAGACTTGCTACATTTTAGTCAAGCACTCTAAACAGTAAACTATTAATTCCTACTTGGTTACACTTGGTTGTTAAAATTTTCAGGAGAAAATTGATTGTGGAACATTCTTTGTAGCCTACGTAGCCTATCTTTAAAACCATGATGTACACCCATCTACAGTCATTGAAAGATATTAGAAACTACAAGCAAAGAGGAACATCACTCCCAATTTGAGTGCTCAGAGAGTTGATGTAACTGGAAACTTTGGAAAATACTCTTCTAGACTGTAAATCTATGCTGTAGGTCCATGGAAAGTTATATAATCCACATATATACTCCCATAAAAAGTACAGATTTTACATTTTTTACACAAATTAAATTATACTTGCACAGTTTCATGATATGGTTATTACTCAAAACTACATCAATAGTAATGAAGTTACCTGAATTCTCATTTTAAAGAGTGAATAAAATTATAGTAACAATACTCTGTATGTTGAAAATACCACTCTTAAATCTTGAGTCTTAAAGCACCTGGCTGCTTCCATGTTACTGATTATAAATTACCAGGAAGAAATTTATTCCCACAAGGCTTGTGCATTGTTTTCTTTCTTAAAGTATTCATTTATCTTTATGTGTGTGGGTATTCTGCCTGCATAGAGGACTGTGTACCACGTGCATGCCTGGTACCTGTGGAAGCCAGAAGAGGGCTTCATCTGGAACTGGAGTTACAGACAGTTGAGAGCTGTAATGTGGGTTCTGGGAATCAAGTTCTTTGGAAGAGCATCCAGTGCTCTTAGCCACTGAACCATCTGTCCAGCACCTGTTTTACTTTAGGATAAATTCCAGTGGTAGACCCAGGTAACATTTCTGGCTGGTTATATTTTCCAGTGTGAGAACAAAGAGGAACTTCCCTCAAGGCAGCTGACATTCCCAGCCTCCAGTGACCCCTCATGACTTCAATGTGTTCTTTACTTTTTATCAGTGTTAGAATCCTCAGAACACTCTACACTCAAGTATATCCCAACCCCCCAGGGACTTTATAAATGAGAAATAAAATTACTTATACCATGTCACCTGCAGAGAATGAAGAGAGGCTGTCTCCAATAATCACAGTGCAGGGACACTTGCAAAATAATTTCTTGCATGCACTGCTCAGCGTCACAGAAGAAAGCTGGCTGGATCTGAACTGAAAATGGCTTCTGTAACAGTCCTTGTCCTTCCTCACCCCTGTCTTTCAGATTTGCTCAAGGATGACATCACTCAAGCCATAAAATGTGCAAAGACGATTGTGAAGAGTGCAGAAGGTATGAAAGCATGGTATGTTGGAACTCTGGAAGGGGAAATTGCTGGTTCTGTTGATATGTGTGGTGAGTCTTTCTAAGGCCCAAGTGTTATTCTGAGCACAGCTGGGGCCTTTCTGGGTTTAGAGAATTTCTCCAGATTGTGAGAATTCCTACACATGACTGCTTCTTTGTTAGGCCACCAGACTATTTGTATCATCAGTTAACAGTTCTGTGCCCGTGATGTCACAGTGACATTGAGCATCCTGTGCTCTGCCCAGGGTTTGGAGAAGATCAAACAGCCATGTAGACACAGCTCCACCAGTCAGTAGCAGGTTCTGGGTGCAGCTATAGCCTGGGTTTCACACTAGGTCTTGGCCCAGAACACAATCTCTATTAGAGTCACTGTTACACTATTTCCCCTCACAGGTTTGAGAATGTGTGTGACAGAGGACACAACTCTAACCATTTCCCCCTGTCTCACTTTCCTCCACAGGTCGTCTTGGACAACCCACTGTCAAAAGGAAGATGTCACCAAGTACATTAAAGACTGTGGAGTCTAACAGCTGTGTGCCTCCACCTCAGCTCACTCTGTCTCTTTCTCGCTATAGAAGTAGTTATGGGAAAGATCACATTTCCTTGGTTTCCCCTTCAGACAAGCAGGCTTTTATCAGAAACAGGAGCAACATGGAGACTGTTTCCTAAGAGGCTTAATGCTGACTAATGTGTTCACTGTTTTATGGAAAGCCTCCATTTTTCAGTTAGCCAAAGCAGCAAATGCTGGTGACAGTGGTCTAGCTTTGAGTGTCACACCCATCTCTGTACACCAGCTCTTCACCTATGAAGTAATTCACATTAAGTTTCATTGGAATTAATCTTCACCTCCCCACTGTTGGACAGACATACAGCAAATATGTAAGGAGACAGTAGATCTTGGGTGAAATGGCAGCTGTATGAGCTCCCAGGCCTTGTGTGGGCTCAGCACCCAGACAGTTAAGAAGAGCCACACTGTGGGGCAAGGTGGGATTTTAAGGGAACAGAACTCTGAGTGGATAGAACTGAGGCTGCTTCAACTCAGAAACTTGTCATGAAATGACAAGTGACCTTTCAAAAAAGTATTTTCTTAGAGTTGGCCCATTTATACTCCTAGAAAGTAAATTCTCAACTCATGTGTTTGTCTGTGTTAACCCTTGAGAGAATGTTCCCAGGCCTCTAGCTGATCGTGAGGGATTCAGGACAAATTAGTCTCTATGCTAGCCCTTAACTTTCTTACAGTACCTTCATGTGTATCAACTAACTCTGAGACAGATGAGCTTGTATCAGCAAAACTAAGCACATTATGAAAAACTACAAATAGCCATTAAATGATTTCAATGCACAATGATTGTCTTTGTTTACTCTCATATGCTGTCTCTGTTGGGAAATTGTATATATATTGGTAAAAAAAAATCATCATGGCATTCTTAATAGGGTCTATGTCCTCACCTACACTTAGCTAGTACCTACATCTTCACCTATATATAACCATTGCTTACAAACTCACCTACACATACCATTTTGTAATCCTCACCTACACATAGCCTGTGCATATATCCTCCTTTACACATAACCACCTGGATATTTCTGGGGTAAAATTCAAAACCAAGCTGACCAATCTCTCTGGTCCCTAACAGGCCCTTGACAAAGTGAACCATTTCTTACTCTAGAGTCTGTTCTAGTTCAGCCTCATCCTCCACACACTCCTACTTCTCAGGCCCTTTGCTGGCTCTAGGATTGTGATTTTCTTTCTCAGTGTGGGAATGCTCTGGACTGGATCCCCTACTGACTTTACATTTATTTTTGATGTATTTATTCACTGCTATTTTCTGTCCTTTGATGCACTTATTCACCTATTAACCATGATCTGAAAACATCAAGTTTTAATGCCAGAAGCAGCCAGGTGGCATTGATGGTGCATGTCTTTAATCCCAGCATTTGGGAGGCAGAGGCTGGTGGATCTCTGTGAGTTACAGCCTAACCTCGTCTACTAAACATGTTCCAGAACAGTTAGGGCTGTTACCCAGAGAAACCAGATCTCGAAAATCAAAAACAAAACAAACAGAAATTTTTTTAATGCCAGAAGCAATCAGTTGGTGCTGTGAGAATTTCTGTGTTCTCTTTCTCATATGTGAAAACCCCTATCACTCTGCTGCCTTCCACCCAGTCCATGAGTCCTCACCTTCTCCAGGGTATCCATTCCAGGGTATACTACACACTTCCCAGTCACTTAGGGCTGAGTCAGGCATCATTCTCACCTTGGCAGTATCTGAGGGATCCGGTGACAGTATTTCTTAGTTTAGTTTGCAGAATTCAGTGATAATCCTGTCGTTGCCAGTTGCTAGTCTCTCACTGTGCTGGATTCATGAATTAAACTCTCTCGGTGGGCAAACAGGCAGGGAAAGCCTAATGCATGTGGGGTTGGGTGGACCAGCTGTGGTTTCCATCCCCTGATCTAACCCCCGGAACTAGACAAACAGTGCCTTGCATATGGTTTGCTATCCGAGAATGCACTCAACACTTCCTCTCTATTCGGGTTCAGAGCACCTCTGAGTGGTGAGGTGATGACATTCTTTTAAAACTACCAGCAGCTCCCCACCTAAGAGCTTCCAGGGAATCTTAAGAACTCCATAGTCAGAAAACAGGGAGCGGAGAGCAAGATGGCTCAGAGCAACAGGTGTCTCCTTCCAAGTCTGGCGACCTGAGTTCAAACCCAGGGTGCACATGATGGATGGGAAAGTGGGCTCCTGCAAGCTGTTGTCTGGTGTTCACATGAGCACCACAGCACACTTGTCTATGTGTACACACACACACACACACATGCACACACACATACACACACACACACACACACACACATACACACACACACAGAGGAAATTTTTAAAAGTTAAAAAATTTTTAAAGTGAATTTTCTTGCATGTATTGTCTCTTCACTAATGTGGGTATGTATCAAGGCTACTCCACTTAGTTAAAAAGGAAGTTTATTTTGGGGTAACTTACTGCCAGTCAAGGGGTTGGTTATAGGATCTGGGAGAGGTGAAGTGCAGTCCAGCGGGGTTCTCTGAAGAACTCTGACTCAGTCTGTCTTCCAGCATCCAGGATCACCAGGAACCAAGAGCGCGAACATATCTGGATCTCATAGTCTTAAGGGCTCCCCTCTCGGCCCTGCCCCAGGGGCAGGTCATAGGTAGGCATGACAGTTACTGGAAGCCTCACTAAGGGTAGTACTTCCAAATCAAAGCTGGAACAGCAACCCACTGCAGTTCACCGTGTCTATGTATTACGCCTTGTGCTGGACAGTTCTATGTCAACTTGACACAAACTATAGTCATCTGAGAGGAGGGAATCTCGACATTAAGAAAATTCCTCCAACAGATTGTGTTGTATGCAGGCGCTATCCTGGTGTGTGTGTGTGTGTGTGTGTGTGTGTGTGTGTGTGTGTGTGTCCATATGAAGCTGAACATTGCCCTTTCCAGATCTGTGAAGAATATTCATCTTTATTGCCCTGAATCTGTAGATTGCTTTTGGTAGAAGGGTGATGTTTACTATGTTACTCCCTACTGATCTATTTGAATGGGGTATCTCCTGATATCTTCTTCAACTATTTTCTTCAATCACTTGAAGCTTTCATCATTCAAGTCCCTTACTTGCTTGGTTAGAGACACACCAAAATATTTATATCATTTGAGTGTGGGCACAGGGCATGCCTAGTTCAGTGTAGCTGCTAGATAACACTTTAGAACCTATATTTCCCTCTGAGGGGGATGCAAATAGGCATACCAATTCAGTCAGGTAAGAAAGCCAAGACGCTAATTGTCTGTGCTTTAAGAATCGAACTCAGACAACAGGCATCAGAGTCACGGAACAGGAGGTTTTAAAACTCTTCATGGATCTCCTCTCTAATCCACATGCTGATCCAATTAATACTGTTCAACAGGCTGCTTGGACACTTGCATATAATTGTAGTGGACAGCTGTTCTGTCTTGACCCTGAATCACTGCTCCCAGAGATGTAGCAGGTAACTGTTTTATCTACCTATGACTTTGAAGTACCTGCCCCTGGGGCATGGCTCAGGGCTACCCTTGAGACCTGAGACACAGGTAGCCCCTCTTTGCTCTCTCTCGTGGGACTTGGATGCTGGGACAATCCTAGGAGGAAGAACAGTGTGGGACCATGCCTCACCTCTCTAGGACCCTGCAACAATTCCTCTGTTCTGTCTCGTGAGCTTTCCTTTCTTAATAAATCACTTTGCCCTTTAAGCAGACTCCGTGGATTTCTTGCTTTATCTGGCACCCAACCTGTAGCATAAACCTACTACCCTGAGATTAAGAGTCTCATGCTCTACCCACTGAGCTAGCTGGGCCTCCCAGAACAGGCACTTGCCAGACCAGCACAGCTGTATGGCACAGCTGCATCCCAGACCAGGGATCAAAGCTGAGCACCAGACACATCACCTGCCCACCTACCCGACTGCGTGGGTGGGTAGTGGCGTTGAAGGAACTGTTTCTTTACTTTTAAAACAATTCGGTGTGGCTGCTGCCAACTACATCTTTTGAAATAACTGCTCCTACACACCGCTGCCACCATTTTGTACACAGCCGCCTTTGCAGGCACATGCATGCAGCCAGCCCCACAGCACCTCCAGCCTCAGAGATGTCTGCAGGAGTCCCAGGCGGTGCTTCCAACTGTTTGATGTATTGCACCTTTAAAGATCAGATCAGCACCCACAGAAGAATGGATATGATACCAAACAATATTGAGTCTCTTAACTATTGTAATGAGGAGAGCAATTTCCAAAGGTAGAAGGAGGCATCAAATTACCAAATGTTTTAACTGTGGTACACCAGGCCATATGAGATGAAATTGTACACATGGTTCTCCTAGAAGCAATGATTCTTCTAGAAATAACCCAAATAGCAGACCCCAACCTTCTGGATTATGCAGATGATGTGGAAAAGGCCAACATTGGTCTAATGAATGCAGATCAAAAAGAGACATACAAGGCAAGCCTTTATCATCAGGAAACACCTTGGGAGGGGCCTCTCTCAGGCACCCAAATCAAATGTTGTCCAGTCATTTCCAGTCATTGTAGAGGAAATTCCTCCTGAGAACAATTAAATAATCCAGTGCCTAATGTAAAGAACAATACTGCATTGGATGATAGAACAGCTTTGATAGGTGGATCAAAAACGCCAAAACACAACATAAAACCAATATTTTGCTAGACTTTTATAAATGAACAAACATCAAAGGTTAGAGTACAAATTAATATTATTCTAGAAGGCTTAGTGGACACAGGTGTGGATGTGACTATAATTGTGTCAAAATCATGGCATCCGAATTGGGCTCTTCAAGAGGTAGATGTCCAATTTCTAGGGATTGGAACTGTATTTCAGATTTAAAAAAAAAAAAGTATGAGATGGGTTGAATGCATAGAGCCAGAAGGACAGAGAGGAAAGCTGAAGCCATATGTGGCTAATGTAGCAGTGAATCTTTGGGGCCAATATCTGTTACAGCAATGGAACACCCAGATTAAAATTCCTCCAATCTCAGAAGTGGAATATAGACCAATTCGCGCATCTATGAATAATATTATAAGGCACCACAAAACACAGCCACCAATCATTCAGGCTGTACATAAACAGAGCACAACTGCCGTTGAACTCTCAGAGATATCAATGACCCCACCTTTAAAATGGCTTACTGATAAACCTATTTGGGTTGGACAATGGCCTATGACACAAGAGAAACTACAAGCCTTAGAACAGCTGGTTCAGGAGCAGTTAAATGCTAAACATACTGAAGAATCTACCAGCCCTTGGAATTCTCCTGTATTTGTTATTAAAAAGAAATCTGCTAAGTGGAGAATGCTGACAGATCTGAGAGCCATTAATAAAGTAATTCAGCCTTTGGGCTCCCTACAGAATGGGATGCCTTTACCCACTCTGTTACCCAAAGAATGGCCTATTGTGGTTATTAGAAAACTTTTTTTTTTTTTTGGTTTTTCGAGACAGGGTTTCTCTGTGTAGCTTTGGAGCCTGTCCTGGAACTCACTCTGTAGACCAGGCTGGCCTCGAACTCACAGAGATCTGCCTGGCTCTGCCTCCCAAGTGCTGGGATTAACAGTGTACGCCACCACCGCCCAGCCAGAAAACTGTTTTTAAGCATACTTCTACAAGAAAAGGATAGAGAAAAATTTGCCTTCACAGTACCTACTTATAATAATTCCCAGCAAGTATAAGATTAACAGCTGTTTTTTGGATTAAAGTAGATTTAATAATCTATCCTTTTTCCCCATCATTTCTATATCATATCCCCTTTCTTCTTTTAGAAAGAGATTGACTATGACCAGTAACAATTTGTAACCAAACCCCCTAAACAAAGACAAATAGCCATAATCCATTTTTGGGGGGAATGTGGGTGCAGTTTTCTAGGCTACATCTTACTGATTGGGGGCACTGTTAAGCTTATGGGGACCATGAGAAAATTTAGGATTATGGCTAGGTCATGACTTGAGTGGTCTGTGATTCTGGATTTCAGCCAGCAGCCTTGAAGCCTTTCTGGATACAGAACTTAGAGGAAACTGCAACAGAGGTGCTCTGACATGTTGGATCATCTGGGTCATCTGTTCCCATTGAAGATTTTTCAGGGGGTCTTTCTAGATCAAATCTGATTTTTCTTAACACATCCATAGCCTCTCATTTCCTGTGGAAATAAAAGCTTAATCCTCTTCTCCAAAGTAACATATCTTTTGACTTCAAATGCAAATAGATTGGATACTGTTACTGTAATTCTCACTTAATAACTGTTTTTGTTTTACTATATTAAGGTTGAAAACCTTCCTTTTAATTAAACAAAAAAGGGGAATCCTGTGGGGTAATGTTCTTGTACACTGTAAAGACTTGTCACTCAAAGTAGTTTAATAAAATGCTGATTGGACAGTAGCCAGGCAGGAAGTATAGGTGGAGCAAGCAGACTAAGAGAATGCTGGGAAGAGGAAGGGCGGAGTGAGGAGTCACCAGCCAGATGCAGAGGAAGCAAGATGAGAATGGCCCTTTTGCCTGTTCCCACAAGAAGTCACTTGACCTAGGAAGCAGGAAATGCCACATAAGGTGGTCTTTGTCCCAGGGGATGCTGCAGTTTGAAACAGAATGCCATTTTTATGCAGTTTCTCATGTCAAGTTCATTTTAATATTAATAGTAACAGAGAAAGCAGTATTTCCGAAACAAACTCAAAAAGTGGTTATATAAATTGCAGTGAAACATGACTTTGAAAATAGAGGACCACTGCAAACCAAAGCACCAAAGATGTACTCATAGTTCGATGGGGTTCTGAACTGCGGAAGCCAGAAAGCTTGTTCAGGGGGAAAAAAAAATTTTTTTTAATAAATAAATGAGTACAATGCCTTGGACTCCCAGGGACCATCTCACTCAAGTCAGAACAAAGAAGTCTACTTCGTCTGTGTGAGAGAATGAACTTGTTCATCGTAAACGGAAGTTTCACCTCCCTATTTTTCTAATTCATCAAACTTGTCTCCGAGCTTCAGTTCTCCCTGAGTTGGGGAGGCAGTAATGGTCTCTCTGAATTCAAAACAAACAAGCAAAAAAATATTCCTGTGCAGGAATCTCCAAGTGTCACAAGAAACTACAGTCAAAAAAACAAACAAAATAAAAACAAGAAGAAAAAAAATGGGAGCCCTTAGCTTAGGTCCACTCTCTGCCCGAGACGGACTTTGAGTGGTTATTGCTGAAGCTGAGGTCATCATTCAGAAGCAGCAGGCTCCTCGGCTGAGCGTATTGACCTCCAAGACAGGGCAGTGTGTTCTGTTTCCCCAACAGCTACACTCCCTCCAGGCGGCTTCTTGCCATTGCCCTGGGCCTCATGGAGAACATCTCTTAGCTCTCCTAGTAACTGTGTTCTTAGTGCGATCACATTTTTGTTTCACGATATAATTTTTCCCTCTAATGATTTATTATAGCATTCTATTGTAGCATCAAACTTGTTCCACGCATGTGATAGTTT
>CABHPQ010159763.1:0-28793 GCA_902168405.1 Peromyscus aztecus
TCATTGGGGGATCCCTGTGTCTTTCTTAGGGTCCTGTTTTCTAGGTATCCTCCCTGGAGTTGTGAGTAGCAGTCTAGTCATCTTTGTTTTACATCTAGTATCCTCCTATGAGTGAGTACATACCATGTTTGTCTTTCTGAGTCTGAGTTACCTCCCTCAGGATGATTTTTTTCTAGATCCATCCATTTGCCAGCAAACCTCATGATGTCATTGTTTTTCTCTGCTGAGTAGTATTCCATTGTGTATATGTACCACATTTTATTTATCCATTCTTTAGTTGAAGGGCATCTAGGTTGTTTCCAGGTTCTGTCTATTACAAACAATGCTGATATGAACATAGCTGAGCAAGTGCCCTTGTGGTATGATTGAGCATTCCTTGGGTATATGCCCAAGAGTGGTATAGCTGGGTCTTGGGGGAGATTGATTCCCAGTGTTCTGAGATAGCGCCATATTGATTTCCAAAGTGTTTGTACAAACTTGCATTCCCACCAGCAGTGGAGGAGAGTTCCCTTAGCTCCACATCCTCTTCAGCATGAGCTGTCTTCAGTGTTTTTGATCTTAGCCATTCTAACAGGTGTAAGGTAGTATCTCAGAGTCGTTTTGATTTGCATTTCCCTGATGGCTAGGGATGTTGAGCAATTCCTTAAGTGTCTTTCAGCCATTTGTGTTTCCTCTGTTGAGAATTCTCTGTTTAGTTCTATAGCCTATTTCTTAATTGGACTGTTGGGCATTTTGATGTTAATTTCTTGAGTTCTTTATATATTCTGGATATCAGCCCTCTGTCAGATGTGGGGTTGGTGAAGACCTTTTCCCATTCTGAAGGCTGTCACTTTGCCTTGTTGACCATGTCCTTTGCTCTCCAAAAGCTTCTCAGTTTCAAGAGGTCCCATTGATTGATTGTTTCTCTCAGTGTCTGTGCTACTGGTGTTATATTTAGGAAGTGATCTCCTATGCCAATGCATTCAAGGCTACTTCCTACTTTCTCTTCTATCAGGTTCAGAGTAACTGGATTATGTTGTGGTCTTTGATCCACTTCAACTTAAGTTGTGTGCACGGTGACAGGTGTGGATCTTTTTGCAGCCTTCTACACATGATATCCAGTTATGCCAGCACCATTTGTTGAAGATGCTTTCTTTTTTCCATTGTACACTTTTGGCTTCTTTGTTAAAAATTATATGTTCGTAGGTGTGTGGATTAATGTCAGGGTCTTCAATTCGATTCCATTGGTCCACATGTCGGTTTTTATGCCATTACCAAGCTGTTTTTATTACTGTAGCTCTATAGTAGAGCTTGAGGTCAGGGATTGTGATGCCTCCAGAGGTTGTTTTATTGTACAGGATTCTTTTGGCTATCCTGGGTTTTTTGTTTTTCCATATGAAGTTGAGTATTATTCTTTCCAGGTCTGTGAAGAATTCTGTTGGTATTTTGATGGGGATTGCATTGAATCTGTAGATTGCTTTTGGTATGATTGCCATTTTTACTATGTTAATCATGCCTATCCATGAGTATGGGAGATCTTTCCATTTTCTGACATGTTCTTCAATTTCTTTTTTCAGGGACTTAAAGTTCTTGTCATATAGGTCCTTCACTTGCTTGGTTAGTGTTACCCGAAGGTGTTTTCTATCATTTGTGGCTATTGTAAAGGGTGATGTATCTCTGATTTCCTTCTCAGCCTGTTTGTCAATTGTGTATAGGAAGGCTACTGATTTTTTTCGAGTTGATCTTGTATCCTGCTATGTTGTTGAAGGTGTTTATAAGCTGTATCAGTTTGTTGGTTGAATCTTTGGGTCACTCAAGTCATGTCATCGGCAAATAGGGAAAGCTTGACTTCTTCCTTTCCAATTTATATCCCCTTAATCTCCTTATATTGTCTTGTTGCTCTGACTAGAACTTCAAGTACTATATTGAATAAGTATGAGGAGAGCAGACAGCCTTGCCTTATTCCTGATTTTAGTGGAATCACTTTGAGTTTCTCTCCATTTAATTTGATGTTGGCTGTTGGCTTGCTATAAATTGCCTTTATTATGTTTTGGTATGTTCCCTGTATTCCTGATTGCTCCAAGACATTTATCATAAAGGGGTGTTGGATTTTGTCAAATACTTTTCTGCATCTAGTGAGATGATCATGTTTTTTTTTTTCTTTGAGTTTGTTTATATGGTGTATTACATTGATGGACTTTCGTATGTTGAACCACCCTTGCATCCCTGGGATGAAGCCTACTTGATCATGGTGGATAATTGTTTTGATGTGTTGTTGGAGTCTGTTTGCCAGTATTTTATTGAGTATTTTTGCATCAATGTTCATGAGGGAGATCGGTCTGTAGTTCTCTTTCTTTGTTGTATCCTTGTTTGGTTTAGGAATCAGGGTAATTGTAGCCTCATAGAAGGAGTTTGGTAATGTTCCTTCTGTTTCTATTATGTGGAACAATTTAAAGAGTATTGGTATTAACTCTTCCTTGAAGATCTGGTAGAATTCTGAGCTGAAATCATCTGGTCCTGGGCTTTTTTTGGTTGGGAGACTTTTAATGACTGATTCTATTTCCTTAGGGGTTATTGCACTATTTAAATAGTTTATCTGGTCTTGATTTAACTTAGGTATGTGGTGCCTATCTAGAAAATTATCCATTTCTTTTAGATTTTCCAGTTCTGTGGAGTAGAGGTTTCTGATGTATGATCTGATGATTCTCTGGATTTCCTCATTGTTGTTATGTCCCCCTTTTCATTTCTGATTTTGTTGATTTGCATGCTCTCTCTCTGTCTTTTGGTTAGTTTGGATAAGGGCTTGTCTATCTTGTTGATTTTCTCAAAGAACCAACTCTTTGTTTCATCAATTTTTGTATTGTTCTCTTTGTTTCTATTTTATTGATTTCATCTCTCAATTTGATAATTTCCTGGCGTCTATTCTTCCTGGGAGACTTTGCTTCTTCTTGTTCTAGAGCTTTCAGGTGTGCAGTTAAGTCACTAGTGTGAGATTTCTACAACTTCTTCATGTGGGCATTTAGTGCTATGAATTTCCCTCTTAGCACTGCTTTCATAGTGTCCCATAAGTTTGGATATGTGGTGTCTTCATTTTCGTTGATCTCTAGGAAGTCTTTAATTTCTTTCTTTCTTTCTTCCTTAACCCAGTGATGATTCAGTTGAGCGTTATTCAGTTTCCATGAGATTGTAGGCTTTCTGTTGTTTTTGTTGTTGTTGAAATCTAACTTTAAACCATGGTGGTCTGATAGAACACAGGAGGTTATTCCAATTGTTTTGTATCTGTTGAGATTTGCTTTGTGGCCAAGTATGTGGTTGATTTTAGAGAAGGTTCCATAGGGTGCTGAGAAAAAAGGTATATTCTTTTTTGTTAGGGTGGAATGTTCTGTAGATATCGATTATGTCCCTTTGAGTCATAACATCTGTTAAGTCCTTTATTTCTCTGTTAAGTTTCGATTTGGCTGATCTGTCCAGTGGTGAAAGTGGGGTGTTGAAGTCTCCCACTATTAATGTGTGGAGTTTTATATGTGGTTTAAATTCTAGTAATGTTTCTTTTATATATGTTGAGGTCTCAGGAGGATGGGTGTGGGGGCAGGGAGTGGAGATTGCAGGGTCTTCCTGGGGTCTTGGAAAAGGGGAACCTTCCCAAGGGGCCTACCTGATGGCCAGACCCTGGGGCCAAGTTGGGCAGGTCTTTCCCGGAATGGCTGGTGCCCAGGGATGGGACCTAGGGGCAGGTCTCTCTGGGTATGACCCCAGGCACTCACCTCTTGTCCAGATGGGAGCTCCGGGTTAGGATGGCAGCTGGGAGCTGGTCTCTAAGTCTCAGGAAGTGGCTGGGGTCTCAGGCAGATGGGTGTGGGGGCAGGGCGTGGAGATTGCAGGGTCTGCCAGGGGTCTTGGAAAAGAGGAATCTTCCCGGTGGGGGTGGGGGTGGGGTCCTGCCCAATGGCTAGAACCTGGGGTCAAGTTGGGCAGGTCTTCCCCATAATGGCTGGCACCCTGCCTAGGGATGGGATCTAGGGGCAGGCCTCTCTGGGAATGAGCCCAGGCACTCACCTCTTGTCCAGATGGGAGTTCCAGGGCAGGATGGGAGCATGATATTGTTTTTTACTGCTGAGTAGTACTCCATTGTGTATATGTGCCACATTTTCTTAATCCATTCTTCAGTTGAGGGGCATCTAGGTTGTTTCCAGGTTCTGGCTATTACGAATAATGCTGATATGAACATAGATGAGCATGACTCAGAAGGACAAACTTGGTATGTACTGACTCATAAGTGGATACTAGATATAGGGCAAGGGATGGCCAGACTGCAGCCCACAGCTCTGGAGAGAGTAGCTGACAGGGAGGGATCCTGGGAGGGACACAGGGATCGCCCAGTGAAGTAGCAGTGGATGGGATCTGCATGAGCGGGCTGGGGGTGGTGGTGGCAGAGGGCAAGGAATGGGTCATGAGAACATAGGGAAATGGAAGGGTCGAGCTGGAGCAGGAATGGAGTGAGAGAGTGGGGAATTAGATACCATGATAGATGAAGACATCATGGGAGTGGGGGAAAGGCAGGGTGCCGGCAAAGCCCTCAGAAATCCACAGGGATGACCCCCACCTTGGACTGCTGGTAGTGATCAAGGGGGTGCCTGGACTGGTGTACTCTGGTGACTGGTCTAGTGAGTACCCTAACTGTCATCATAGAGCCTTTATCCAGTGACTGATGGAGGCAGATGCAGGGAACTGCAGCCAGGTGCCAGGCTAAGCTCCTGGAATCCAGTTGATGGGAGAGAGGAGGAATTCTGTGGGCAGGGGACGTCTAGATCATGATGGGGAAACTTGCAGAGATGACTGGCCACACTAGTGGAGACCCATGAACTGTGGACTAGTAGCTGTGGAGCGACCATGGGACTGAGCTAGGCCCTCTGGATAAGGGAGACAGTTGTTTCGTCCAAACTGTTTGGGGGACACCTGGGCGAGGGGATCAGGATCCATCCCTGGTGCATGGGCAGGCTTTGGGGAGCCTGGTGCCTGCGGTGTGGTGTGGCACCTTGGTGGGAGGGGCTTGGACCTGCCTCAGCTCAGTGTGCCAGGCTCTGCTAACTCCCCATGGGAGATCCTGATTTGGAGAATGTGGGGAGGGGGGTGGCTTGGGAGGGAGGCCTGGGGAAGGGAGGAGGGAGGAGGTGGGATCTGTGGGTGGGTGTGTAGGGTGAGTAGAAAATTTCTTAATAAAAAAAAAATGAAAAAAAAATCCTAGAGTCTGAACTTAGTGACACACCTTTACCAACAGGGTCACACCTTCTAATGCTTCCCAAAAATTTCTACCAACTGGGGACCAAGTAGTCACATACATGAGGCTATGTGTGTGTGGGGGGGGGGGGAGGGGAGGCAGGGGTGGGAGGATGTTCTCATTCAAACCAAAGCATTATACAGAACTCTTAGTGTGGGATACATTAGAGGTAAGATCTGAGGGGTAAGAAGCCAGTTGTTTAAAGATTTGGGGAAAGAATATTTTATGTAGAAAAAGGCTGGGAGGAGAAAATGAGTTTAGTGTGACTGAGGAGTCAAAATAAATACAGGGTGAAAGAGTGATGTGGTTGCAAAATACGGCTCAAAGTGAAGGAGAAAACATGGGCAGGAAAGAGGTCAGACGGATTTTACTTCTGAAATAAATGCCCCAAGGATGCAGGGCTTTTAAGGAGCCACATATCTTAGGTATTTGGACTAAAATAATTCTAATCGTTCCACTCATTATCTGGGCATATCCAAGTAGTCTGTGATCCAAGGAAGTCTAGGAATCCAAACCTGCTTTATTGTTGTTTTCATCACATCTAAGAGTTAAGCTGAATGAATAAAAATATGTGCACACACATGAATTCATGATTGGCTTCTTTTGATGCCTTACCATATGTCAGTGTTTTTAAAATGCCAGTTGCGGAGATGCTGCAGTAGGTGAAAGTGCACAGAATGAGGACCCAAGTTCAAGTGCAGAAGTCTATGGGGGTCAAAGATCAGAAGATTTTCGGGTCTATCTGACCAACAGCCCTGCTCCCGGTTCAGTGAGGGACCCCCATCTCAAGGGCACATGCTGGAGACTGACAAGGAAAGACAGCTTGCATTCTCTTATGGCCACCACACACATACCCACACACACTCTACATACACCCCCAAACACACACATACTCACAATATCACTTATTACTCATTCTAATCCTAAATGGTTTCTTAGTAAAACCTTTGACATATTTGAGGTCTTGATCTTTTTAGGAGGAAAAATGGAAATATTTCATTAAATCATGCCAGCGTTCACTAAGTTAAACTGTTTTTGAGGTGGATCAAACTGGATTAGGAGTTGTTTTGCTCTTGAACTCTGTATTAGGGGAACATATCCCAAAATGAGCAAAATAGATTATTTTGAGTCCTTGGTAATAAATACAAAGTGTAACCCCTTTCCTGATTGGCACTGTCAATGTTTGACAGCTGCTACGTGAGAGCAATGAGGCAGATAGATGATGCTGTATTCAATATACCAAACAGATGATGAATGATAACACTTGCAGTTTACAAGAAGAATGGCCTAATTTCAAGGGTCCTTTCTGGAAGTTCTATGAGTGTTTTGGGAAAACTTGTTAAAACCATAAAGGCTGTAGACACAAGAATATCAGGAGTGAAATATAGTAGCCTCTGTCCTTTCTTTTATGTTCTTGAGGATACTGTTCAACATATATCATTTTGACAAAACTGACTTATTTATTAAATGAAACCTATGATCATTGAACAGCTTTGCAGGTGCTGTATCCATGAATCGTGAATTCTGAGGGAGTTCATTATGTAAATCCGAATGCTGGACAATACCATTTTAAATTTGATGTCTCCACATGTCACACTTCATAACTTTGACTGAAATGACCTGGGACCTGGGACATCAATAAATATTTATATCAACTTTTATATTATAAAAGAAAAGCCTGTTGGAAATATTCTGCTGCAGTGACCTGTAAGGGTTTTTCCATGGATTACCTACTTGTCTTTAAAATTAAGCACATTTTAAAATAAGCAGGATCTAGCAAAAAGCCATCATAGTCTATACTGCTACATGAGTCAACTTACAACTAGCAAGAAAGATTAAATTTAAACAACCTATTTGAAGACATAATTCTAATAATTGGACTTGATTTTGTCCTTGAATTAGTGGCCATCACTCTCCAATCATTGTCTTTATGGGACAGAATGAAAGTCATATTGTTTTGTGCTGTATTCTAGGGAAACATCCTAAACATTCTCCCTAGTTTACAGAATCAAGAATGAGGCTTGTATGTGTAGGAAGTTTGACAAGTGAAATTAGGCAGAAGGAAGAAGACAGAAGGCAAAGAAGTTGTATGGTGGGGACCTATCACAAAACACTTTAAACATCAGAAGATACAGTTAGGAGCTTATCTGTGTGCAGTGAGAACCACTCAGACTTTTAATCACAGGAATAGTTTAATGTCACTGACTTCTTACAATGATTTATCCAACCATAGTCAGAGAGGCTGACAAAGAAAGTGTTCTTGCTTGTGGAGTACAAATATGACCTAGAAATCCCTTCTTTCAAGAGCTGGTGTCTGTTTGCTCTTCCTTGGCTCTGTGATGGTTTTGAGACTGTCTTTGAAGAAACTGCAGAGGTGCTGTTACATGAGTGGCTGGGAAGTCTCTGTAGTCTTCTTAAAGTTCTGCCTCCATGCACAAAGCAGTGCATACTATCTCTTCCCCATATGGAAAGACTCCAGAGAAAAAGGCACTAGCGGAGAGCATCTTTAGTAGGGAACTCTACAAAGCAACTGTGAGAAGTCCAAAGCACATTGGCAAGGTTTCCTTGGGTCCTTTATCCCAGGTGAACACAGTGCACAAGTGACTGAAAAGATTCTCAGACAAATCCCTCAGCCCACCCACAGAATCTTGGGAAATGACATCTAGAGGAAGGCTAGTATACCGATAGAAAACCAAAGCAGTAGCCCACAAAATGCTTTTCCCATCATCAAACTCAGGAGTCGTGCACTGAATGGGGCCATGGAGACCAAACAGAACCCCATTTTGGGGCAAGTTATTCTGTGTTAAAATAAAGTAAAAGAAAAAGGCAGTGGCTGGTTTATGCCCAGGTTTTCTTTGCTCAGCAGGAAGGAGACACCTCGTATAACACAGGGTTAAAATGTTGAATTTAGAAGTTATACAAAACTGGGCACAGAACCTGGTGCCATTAAGGCAGGATGGTAAGACAAAGAAAATTGTTGGGCCACAGAAGGGAAAGGAACCTTTATCCTGGATTCTGGTGAAGCTTCTTGCTTGCTGCAAAGCAAGAACTCAAGTGTGATCAACAACCTTGGCTATGAAGGATGCTAGAGGAACATACAGACAATGCTCCTTTGGTGTCTAAGTACCTTTTGTTGTAACAGAAGAACCAAGATTGTGGCCTGACTGGACACGTCCTTGGGTAAGGGCTTGATTCCTTTTTGAGATTTTCTGGAACTATCAAACAAGACTCTCCACAGTAATCTGGAGTTTTATCAATTGTAGTCCTGTCAGGGGCCCTCAGGAAGCTTCCTGTGATCTCATTTAGATCTTTCAGGTACTCTTTGTATATAATGCCTTCAACCTGAACCTAAACCCTATATGTCACTGTTGAGCAACCCTCAGAGAAGCACACACTCTAGTGTATATTGCTTTTCTCATGGAGCAAATCTTTCTTTCTGTTAACCCTCCTGCTTAAAATCTGTATTGAAAACATTTTCTAATAAGTTCCAGCTCTGCCTCATATTGGCCTCATACTGAATTTTTTTTCTGTGTAGAAGCCAAGAATGTGGTTTGACCTAGGTCCAGGTCCCTGGGAGGTAAAGGAATTCTTTGGGCTTCTGGGTAGCAGCATGGAGTGATGCCTCATCTCTGCTGTTTTTGATATTGTTACTTCCTATAAGACAAGTTTTTTTTCCCCCTCGAATCATAAAACTAACAATGGCGCCACATAAGCAACCATTGTGAGGACTGAGTGAGGGGGTATGTGAAATTGCTTAGGAAAGAGTTAGCTTATGTTACATTCACAATAGCAGTAGATTAACACGCTATCACCCAGTGTATCTGCTCTCCCTTGCTGTATTTTGTCTTCACTACCTCCAGGAGGGATGGCAAAGTAAAAAGGGCATAGAAAATTGAAAGCAACAATTCTTGACTTTGGAGTTTCAAGAGCACAGGGAATCTGTGCTTCAAAAGGCTCTGCCCTGAGGGCAGCTTCCCATGTTCTGAGAGAACGTAGGAGTTTCCTTACTTTTTCCTACCTTATAACACAGACACGAGAGCAGCAAGAGATATTAGAAGTCAGATTCTGGTATAGAACCCCAACAAAGTGCCCCCCCTCTTTTGTGACTAGCATCTACATACTATAGGCAAGCCTCATCCCAAAGTTGGACTGACTATAGAAACTTAAATGAACATGAGGCAGCCCAGAGCAGACAATTATATAGCCCTTCCCATTTGAGGGGAAAAGCAACAAGCCTCAGTTTTGTGTGTGTCCCTAGACTGTTTCTATCTGTGAAAACTGGATAAGATTTTAAATCGACAATGAGACTTTGCCAGTTATCCTACCCACGAATCCTGTGTTAGCTCTGCCTTTCATTGTCTTTCAACTACTTTATGGCTCTATAAATTGCATTATACTGGGAGTAAGGCCAATAATTCTTATCCATAGAAATGCAAATTGTACCCAGTCAGATGAGCTGACTATTGCTCTGTGGGTATTGCCAACTTGATATATATTTGTAAATTCACTTTAGCCCTCCTGATGGTCTGTAACTGTGCCTGTCCTTCTGAAATTTCCATAGAAAGGGCTGCAACATGTGCTCATTTTCACTTTTAGTGAGAGTCATCAAACCTCTGCATTAGTTTGTCAGAGCTGCCTCATAAAATATCATTCAGGCAGCTGAGTCTCAATTCTGGAAACTCAAATTCTGAGAGGAGGGTGTAGACAGTAGGGTTTCCTCTGAGGTCCCTTTATTTGGCTTGTCCTCTTTGTGGTCACATTGTATTCCTATTATTATCTATTATGGTGATATTTTCTTTTGTACCAAAATGTTATATATTAATAAATAAAGTTGCCTGGGGGTCAGAGCTATTAGCAAGCCATAGCCAGAGTCTGCCAAACAAGTAGTGACGAGGCAGTCAGGTGGTTGGGTTTACGACCAATGAGAAAGCAGAACAGAAGTCTATTTAAAGACAATCCACAGGAAATACCTCCCTTTTTCTCGGAGAGGTTGCTTCGGCGAAAGAGGCTAGCCAGCGGCAAGCGGGTAAAGCTCTTAGCTCTGATCTCTTGGGTTTTTCTCCTTACCTTGGCTTTGTGTTTCTTCTTAAATACGTCTACAATCTATTATTATATTACCTATTATTGGGCAAGTCATGGTCCCCTTCTGGTTTCTTAGTCTCACTGATGAAAGAATTTAAGGATACATTCAAAGGGAAGCTGGAGGACAACGCTATTGGAGTTTAAAAGAAAAACCCCAGGGCTGAAACACTGTGCATTTTGCCAGTCACCCAGAGAAGGAAGATGGAGAAGAGAAATAGAAAGCCATGCTTTGAAGTCAGATACACAAGGGACACGCTGCTATATATGGTGGGGAGGAAACTTTAGAGAAAGGATGAAAAAAGGCCACAGTACCAGAAGAAGCATACCTGGACTCTGGCCAGCATCCAAAAGAAAAAGACAGAAGAGAGGAGAGAAAAAAGAGAGAAGAAAAAAAGCAAAGTTATGCTTTCCTGACTCAGAAAGGCAGACTGGCCCAACAGATTCCTGTGGTAGTTCTCGAATGACTGCACTAGGGGATGAGGTTCTGAGAAGAAAAAGTGTATTCTCTCACTGAAGGGATGATTATTTCTCCCACCTCTTCAGCATAGCTTCAAGTGGACACAGCTACCTGGGGGGTGACTTGGGGGGGGATTCCTTGGCCATTTGATTAACTTGCCCTACTGGATTAACTCTTAAGGGAAGAGACAATGGCCTGTCTCCTCCTAGAGGAAATTCCATTCCAGCACATGAATATGTGCTTCCTCATTTCCCCTTCTTGTAAGCATTCCAGTCATACTGATTGCAGATTCATCCAATGAGCTTCTTTTGCAATGATTGTGTCTTCAAATGCCCTATCAATGAACAATCACATTCTGAGACTGGGTTAGGGATTCAGCATATGAATTTGGGTTGAGGAATCAGTTCACACCATAATACACTTTTATAAAGGACTCTTTAATACTTTGAAGTGTTAGCTTCCCAAAACAGACTTACAGAAAATATATTCAGAATATCCTAAAACTGGTATGACAACATTAAGACTCAAGATGATGGGCTCTCATCTAGCGCATAGCCTAGCATACACGTTTTCTGTCATTTCCAACATCTTCAGGGTGACACATTTTCTTTTTAGTAGTAGCATACTACTGCAGTTCTACTTTCACGTTCAATCAGCTACCATGAAAAGAACGCAAAACTCCCTTCACAGCTTCTCATCTCTGAACAATGACATATCCATGCATTTTTAAGAGTATGCAGAATGGAGGAAATTGTGTTGGGTTAAATTAGAGATAAGGTAAGTTGAGGACTTCAAAGAGAATTATGGAAATAATGAAAGGTTAGAGTTCCAGAAATCCAATATTCAGCTTTTCCTGGGGCAAGCCCCATATGACATCCACAGTCTAGGATTCTCCCTGCTGCAGTGTGTGTAGAATGAAATTGACAGCACAAGAGTACCTCGAAATGATAACCCAAGCAAAACACAAGGCACCAACAATCTTGTCTAATGCCTGCTGCTACATTCTCCGCTATGGTGGACGACGTCTGACCTTGGGGGCTCAGAAATTTCTAAGCGATGTGGCAAACAGATCTGGAAAATCGAGGATGAAATTATCACTTTTATCCACTTTTGAACACTGATGGCTCTTGTTTCTGGAATTGCCTACTATTTCATTGTCTGATTCCCCATCTATTCTTAGAATGTATGTTTCAGGACATATGGATCTGGTCTCTCACATTCAGAGCTATCTCCCAGAAGAAAGGAAATGGTTGGAGCATCGAGTGTGTGGAAGGAAAGTTTCCTGGAAATATACTTTGTTGACACTGAACTTTCTGCAAGGCTGGCTGATTAGAATTGCATGATTGAGTAGAGAGTAGAACATCACGAGTTTAGAGCCCCATTACAGTTTATCTTGAACTATATTTAGGCCCCTTAATAGCTATCCCTTGCCCACCTCTTTGTCTGGAATAACATACTTGTATCTACCAGGTGAAACCTTTTGGAATATATTAACCTAACAGGCCACTAGCTTCCACCAAAGCCAAAGCCAGGAATATCACCAGATAGCATCGGAGGTTTATAGCAGAGATGTCCCTGCTTTGTTCTAACTCACCTACCTGATACTTCTCTCAAGGTATTTAAAAAGTGTCCTGATTTATGATTTTCCTTGTTCTGTTTCTATAAAATTCTATGGAATTGTTACCATGTGGTAACATGGAAATTAGGAAAACCTTAGCTTTTATTCCTGGGCCATGGTTGATCATATTTGGGTCCAGAATAAACTATTTTAAAATCTTCTCTGAGATGAAGGTTTTTTTGTGTGTTAACATGGGTATTCAATACATATAAATAATTAAATGGAATGTTGGAAAACCACTTAACACCTTTGGATGTAAAATGCTTAGTTAAATCAGGTAGGGGTAGCAAATCCATACACAGTGTTCTCGTGTGGGATAAACCGTAAGATGATACATACAGAAATAAAGCATAGAAGGATGCTCCCTGGTCCTTCTGCAATTTATGTTAGCGTTTTGTCATGAGTCTACCAAACACCTCCATACATTTAGCTTCCAGTTCTGGTTCTAGCTCCAGCACCTCTAAAGCTAACTGGTAAGGAAATGTGGTTTATTTCCTGACCAAATGAAGAGCCAAAGAAAATTATTTAAAACTTTTATTCAAGGACTGAAACCTGTCATGGCTGCTACTCTTTATATCTACTCAATAAATGCTTGTTCAGTGAATGAATGAACAAGTGGCTTTCTTTACAAAGCACAGCACTCCTCCTTCCCATTCTCCACCCCCCCAGGCTAGAAAACTTCTTTTTTAAAAATGGAACTCTGCCCTGATCACAGATATTAATTTCCTTTTGTATCTTGATGAGATGATTACAGATTTTGACAAAGCCTCAATGGCCAAATGGAAGTGGTCAACATGTAACAATTTGCCAACAGCCCACATGCTCTGACCTCTGGGAAATGACAGCATTGGGTTTGAGGGCTGCTGGCCATCATGACAGCTTCAGCACGGGGAGGGGGAGCAGATGACTTCCTTCTTGAGTAACTGTTGTGTTCAGAAAGTTTTTGCATTACAATTTTAGCTGGTAAGGAATTCTGCAGAAAGCCACAACTATTGAAGAGAAAATGGAAAATGCCTAGAGCAATAAATAACCCTTTGAGAGGTACCAACCACTTTCACTCTTTTTTTTAAGTGTCTCAGTGCTAGGACACAGAGGAAGAGCATTGCTATTGCTGAATGGACATGTCATGTTATGTATCATAAAATCTGGACTCTGGTCAGTTTAGTGTCTCTTATTGTTGCTCCTCTCACCCTTTTGTTATGCACACAATCTGGATATATGTGGCATAGAACTCAAATTGGATACTTGGAGAGAGAGATAGAGCACAAACCTATCCACTCCCCAACTTAAAGCACCTTCACAGAATTCAAGGTCCTTTTGGTCTTAATTAACTTTCCTCCCTGTTTTAGAATAGCCCTCAGGAGGAGCTTAAACTCCTCAAACTTCACAACACCCAGATTTTCATGAATCCCCTTATGCTGTGTTTCATTCTGCACCAAACATGATCACATCCATAAAATATTTAATGGGGATTGTTTTAAGTGGAAGAATTCATAAGAGGTGGCCCCTACATACACACATTCAGCTTTTGCGTCTTTAAAAGCATTAGGGACTACTAATTTCAGAAGTATTTCCTGCGAACCATAAGAGAGTCTTTGAAATTGTGTTAATTCCTTCAGGAGAAGCTGGACACTGACCTCCATGCTGCTATGGTGGCTTCATCAGATGTCAGTACCTGTAGGTAGCACCAAGACTCAAAAAAGTCAGGAGGATGCATAACTCTCTCTTTGTGCTATTCTCAATGGCATTGGAGTTGAGCAGCTTGCTCATTTCATTTTTTTCTAAGATTATTTCTCTACAAGAGTGGCCTTTTCTCATGGAACTGAAGGAAGTTTTCAACTTTAGATTAGAAGTTACAAATAATGAGAAATCAAGGAGAAAGTCTTGAAATCTTAAAGAGACACTCAGTCCTTTGTGGGTTTTGTGCCCACAGATTTAAGCAATCCCAGTTGGAAAATAATTTTAATTGCTTTTGTACTGAACATGTACTGACATTTTCCCTTATCATTATTCCTTACACCATATAGCACAATTATTTACAGAGCATTTGCTTTGCATTAAGCATCACAAGCAAGTCAAAAATTATTTAAATTATGTGAGGATATGAAGGATATGTGTAATTTCTATGCAAATCCTATAGCATTAGACATCATAGACATGAGCATCTGCAGATTTTCCCATAAATTGAGGTCATGGAATCAGTTCTTGGCAGATACTGTCATACATCTAGATATTGTTGGGTTAGGGCTTATGATAGGGCAGGCTCAAGTTGTCAAGGCTCAGGGGAAGTCCAGAGAGTGCCCTGTCAACTTTGCTCTTGAAGAATTCATAGGAATGAGACTCTCTTGATCATCTCACAGATAGTTCAAGTTAGCTTTGAAATAAATAGCTGATCTAATAGCCCAGAAACAGAGGAATAAGTGGGCCTATGTTTAAGCACTTGGTACATGTATTCCTATGTGGGAATGTGCACTTTTAAGAATACGCAGAATTTGTTTTGATTAAGTATGATAAGACATGTAGATGTGGACATGATCATTGCCATGAAAGAAGTTTGTTCAGTTTCCTAGGAACAGGAAGCAAGAAATACCACAGAAAGTCACACAGGTGGTTAGCAGCAGACTGAGGACTGAGGGAGGCAAATGTGAACTAGGCATAAGGAATTTTACTGTGGTTTTTACAAAAAAGAAACAGCTGGAGGCGGAGGATGGTAGTCTGGAGAATTTTGGTGGCTTTGATAGAAACTTTCTCTAATTGTCTGGTGTCTGGACCTGGGGTGATCAAGGCAGATAGAGAGTGGCCAAGTGTAGAACTCAGTAAAGATGGCTGGGTTCCACATTATGCATATTGGAGACATACTTAGTAGAAAGTCATTTTGTGATGTGTAGAAAGTAACTAACACTGGGGGCGGTATTTTTAAATATAGTCAGACGTATAAGTGTGCATGTGTATGTGTGTGTGTAATTCTTACTCCATGTTGGTCAAACAACCTTCATATTTCCATTTCAGTGCATTCATGCTTTGGTAAACACAGAATTCCATTGCTCCCGCTATCAACATCGGACATTGCTCACCTGTAATCAAGGCAAAGGTGTATGGTCCAAATCAAGGTAAATTTTCTCTCCCAAGAAGGTGAATCATGGATAGAGTCATAGGGGATGAAAATGTTGCTACTACTGATCCATACTGGTAGCCCAAAATGCCAACTATTAGCTTAAAATCTCATTTCTAATGCTGCTTTGTAATTTGGTCAACCCAAAGTCCAACTATTTCATGTGTCCTTCATCTGAGCTTCCTAGCATACATTTAATACATCTAAAAGTATACAAACAAAAATAAATAAATCTGACTGGGTGGTCGTGGCGCATGCCTTTAATCCCAGCACTCGGGAGGCAGAGGCAGGCAGGTCTCTGTGAGTTCGAGGCCAACCTGGTCTACAGAGCAAGTTCCAGGAAAGGCACAAAGCTACACAGAGAAACCCTGTCTCGAGAAACCAAAAAGAAAAAAAAATAAATAAATCTGTATGCCAGTTATAGTTGATTTCTGTTGCTCACAGCCAGTCGTAGAGGACATGCTGCTGATTTGGAACCTCTTATCTTTGTAGTGAATGAACAGATTATGACAGTTTTTCTGATTATGATTTTCTATCTTCTATCATAGGAAGATGATGCAATGGTTATATAGATACACAGATTTCAGTGGAACGTAACTGTACCTCCCATTGCTAACAAAGTAACATGCAACTTTCTAATTTGGTCTCCCACACTGCAGCTAGCATGCCTACTCATGAGCAATGACAAAAGCTTGCCTCAGAGACCTCCAAGTGGAAGGCTAGACCCAGGTACTGACTTTTAGACTTCATCACTCACTGAAGACCAATACCAGACAAGCTCTCATCACTCTCTATTTCTTTTTAGAGGTCTCAATGACACTTCAGGGACTGAGTTGGAAAGGTTAACACAAAATTACTTTCTGGAGTTTGTGGCCATGGCAACCAGAAGAGAGCCATGTCAATGGCTGCTCTGGCAGCTACCAGAACATCCAATTTCTGTCTCTTGACATTACAGCAGTTCAGGCCCTCTAAACCAGATCCTTCTTAGCTGCCAGCCTACAGGGTCTGTGCACAGATGTTTTTGTACTTCATAGATATATGAAAGAGCTTTGTCCTCTGGTCAGACAATGGCTGAACCAGGTCTTGAGGCAGAGGGCTTTTGACAGTTTGAATACATGCCAAAATGACAAGAAGGCAACTCACAGCATTAAGAGATGCTCTCAGTTGTGTTGAATTCTGTTCTTTCCTTACCCCAGGGGGAAAGTGAATGCTTTGTCACATACAGAGGCATTTCAAGAGGCTGCAGAAAGGCTGTGGAACATCTTACCTCTTGAAGCAATAAGAGATGATGTAAATCTAAGCTGTAAGATAGTCTTTTTCAAAACAGTCTGTTGAATGATGAGTACTAATACATTAGAAGCAGATATTGTCAGCAGGCTCGGTCTCAGGAAAGGAGTGAATGGTTTGATTTTTCTTCCCCTTTATCCCCGGTGCATTTCCAAAGAAAACATTGATTAAAAAGACAGAAAAGCAAACATGAATCTTGAAATCCCCATGTTTCAGGAAAGGTAAACATGAAATCCTTCATGATGCAAACACACCAGAGGTATTAGTTGGAGTGGACTGTATGGTGCTGGCTGGTTTTCAGAAAATAGACTTGGGGATTCTTTTTTAAAATACCAATCAAGGAGATTACACTAAAGCATGATTAGCATCAGACGACACTGGGAAGGATTTTGATCTGATACTTCAAGTTCATGAACAACTCAGTCCCCACGTGCCACAGTTCCATGAAGCAAGATGATTTCCATCCTGAGTTACGGTCAGTAGCTCTGCAAGTTAAGTCTCTGTGTGTGGGGGAGTCCAGAACACTTGGTTGCATTCTGGCAAAGTGTATTTCCATTAACCTTTTGTTCTCTTCCTCCTTAAATAGGAAAGGTGAGAATGTTTCCTAGATGAGCAATACTAGCCCAAACTTTGTAATCTACTTATCCTCAATTACTTTGAATGCTCCCCAGCTCCGTCTGTGTTACTTGCACTCATTACTCCACTTAATCTTCTGCCAGCCCTCCAACTGTCCCATGTTTTAGGTGAAAAATTCCAGATACATAACTTCCTCCCATCTGCCTCAGTTGGCTATGCCACGAAATGTCAAGTTCAATGGCTGTGAGGGTATGCACGGTCTAGTCCCTGCTTTTCTTATGTACATAACCTCTTAGCGTTTCCTACCTCACACACTTTCCTTATCCACTTTGAACTCTCTGGGTATAGCTGTGCTTCTTGGCTTTTTCATTGATTGTTTCACTTGAGTTCAATTTATTATGACAATAACTTAAAATAAATGTTAAGTTGCAGGTCAGAGACCTCAATAATGTTCACTATTCTCTATTCACTCAATAAATAACCATTGAATAAATGCCCAACTCTGTGAGTAAGTTCGGGGAATAGTGGTGATTCATAAAAGCCATATTCTGACTGTTCAACAGACAACATTCACCTGTGAAATATACTAATTCCAGAACTCTGACTTTTAAAAGATATCTTTTATTTTTATTTGTGTGTATGTTCATGTCTGTGTGTTTGTGTGCCATAGTTGTTCAAGTCCCCACAGAGGCCAGAAGAATGAATCCAATTCTCTGGAGCTCCATTTAAGGGCTGAGTGTTCCAATGTCTCTCACTCTCTGTATTGTCTGGATGTGGGTCTGTGCACTTCTTCCTCCCCATCTTCTGCAGGAGGAAGCTTCTCTGATGATGGCTGAGCAAAGCACAGATCTGTGAGTGTAGCAGAATGCCAATAGGAGTCAATTTATTGCTACATTCCATTAGCAAAACAGTAGCATTTGGTGTTATCCTAGGTCCCTGTCCTATCTTCTCTAAGGTTCTTGGAAACCCTAGCAGTATTGAGGATAGGTTCCATCTCATACCAACATACCAACTTTAATTCGTCTTTTGAATATGTGATGAGAAAAATGAGGTGACAGTGAATTAAGATATGGTGGTCATAAACAGATACATGAAATCTTGTCAGATTGGTACTTACCTGTATACTGCAGAAAGACCACAGCTGCACTGAAATATCACAAAACTTCCCAGGTGAATAGTAAATATCCATTGCTATGAACTCACTAGTTTTCTCCATTGAGATGCCATCAAGCCTTGGAGAGTCTGCCTGGGAGCTCTCTTTGATTCAGTAGTTAAAAGATTTATACTTGGTAGGATCACTTCTGACCATGATGACCAACTCTCTACACTGTCAGGGGATATCAAAACTAAGCCCCATCAGCTTACCTATAGAATAAGAGAAAAAGTCCTTTACCCATTAAGCTCAATGATTGCTTATTATAAATTTCAACTTAATAATAAAAAAAAGGACATGAGATGGTGAAGGGCAATTGTGAACTACTAATTGAACTGGCAAGCCTGAAGATTTAGGGTTCTATAAGGGTCTGTAATAATCATTTCTCCTCCAACTGGAGCTTTTAATGTTTTTGGTCCCTGGCCTCCCATTAATACTGAATGCTCAAGACTAACTTGGATAAGCTATGAAAAACATCATTCGGAAACAGTATGACCAACATTTAATGGTTCCTGTATTGGGAATTATGCTATTAAATGGATACATGCATCATCCAGGTATCCAAAATCACCAAATAGAACACAAGACAATTGAATAGGATAGGAAATCTTGCCCCTAGTGTATAGATAGCAGAACTGGGCACTAAAGGCATTTGTAACCTGTCTAAGGTTGAAGAGCTCCTAGTAATTGGGGTACAGTTGAACCCTTGTGCTGACTACAGACCGAAATATTTAAACTACTTTGCAAAGCTGCCTCTATTTTGTTTGTTTTGATTGTTTTTTAAAAGAAACACTTGACTACTCTTCCAAGTGTCTAATTTCAATCTTAGTCAAGGAGAAATAAAACAAAATAGTCAGCTTGCCTGGAAGTTACCTCTTAAATGAAATAATTAACTCTATTGAGTTTAATCAAACTATATCGAGTTTAATGCAGCAATGGTTATGTTTTCCCCTTAAAAATCTTTCCATATGTTCTTCTTCCTCTAGCATATGGTATTGCTGAATTGAAGATCATCTTCCAGCCCCTACTGAAAAGAAATTAAGCCTCTGGCTGAGTCTAAAGCCTATATCACATGCCTGCAAGTCCATTTTACTAAGATGTTGTTCCTGGTGTAGTCATCCATCTAAAAACTTAAGAGCTCTATTAATTGCTTCTGGGCACTGAGTTCATCCCTTCGCCTGCTCTGACTTATGACTACCATTAGTAGACTTAATGTGGTCATGGCATAGGCAGCCCAGATCCTGCCTATTAAAAAAAAAAACACAAAAAATAAAGTCATAGGAGGGAGTGTGCTGGGAGAAAGAAAGGCCCTTAAGTATTATTGATGAGCTAATTAGCTAATGTTTATAAAGATCCCTGACAATTAATATATAATTATAGTATATTTATATGATTGGTTTGTTGATAACTGGTAGCTGGGTATATGTAATGGACTTATTTTTTGGTAGAGTGATAGATGGCATAGGAAATAGGCACAGAACAATGGTGATTCAGGTGAAATATTATCTGGTTATCTATCCATTTTTCTATACTTAGAACAATCAAGGTATTGCATGAAAAGACTTTCCTGGGAGACACCAAAAGCACATCTACTCACCCCAGAAAGGGAGCCTACAATAGATCAAAATATGGATTTTTGAGCCAAAGTCAATTGGCTTACCAATGAGTTTTATTGGGGGTATATATAGGAATACGGGTAAGAGGTTGCTTACAGGAGCAGAAATGTGTCAAGGAGAGCTGAATTATCAAAGCCAACCCAAGCATGGGTGACAACATAGGAAAGCTGGAAACCTGGCACACTCGGTACAGCCTACAGGTAGCTCACCAGGTTTGAGAGTGTCCTTCCACGGGGCTCAGTTGGTTTGAGCCTCTTTCAGACAGTTCAGCTGGTCTCTGTTTCTTCTAGGCTAGTCTCTGCTTATTTTCAGGCAGGCAGGCTTGTCTGGGAGCTCTTTTACATCAGTATTCACTGTTTCTTTATTCTTGGGCAGGGAGGAGCCTTGTGAACTTAGTCAGTTTCAGGGATTCTTCTGAAGGTATTTTGAGTTGCTTGCTTTCTGTCTTAAGAAGCTTCCCTACTATATTTCATCTCCTCTTAGAACATCCTGTGTTTCAACTCCCTGTAAATGTCACATTTTAATAAGTTTCCCTCCAATATGAAATATTTTAATCTCAATAGAAACTGCTATACAGCCAAGGAAAGTAATAAAATAGGTTGGTTGTATACTTTTCTAGAGATAAATAATAGATGTAGAGTATGAACTAGGTCTTCTGTCTCTTTTCAAAACATACTTAATTGAATTTTATATTTTCACCATTCAGTTAAAATGAGAATATGATGAGATAGACAACAGGAAAGAGATGAAATATTATATCCTTTATTTTTCCCCAAGTCCTCTATTTGCCATAGAATTTTTTGTGTGTTCCATGTGTTAGAATCTTGGTTATGACTTTAGAAGTGAATATGACTACTACCATCAGTCGTGGTTATTGACTACCACTGTATACTACACACAGATCATTATAAAGTACATGTTAAGGATTAGCACTCACATGTGAGTATACCCACATACATAAGAACTTTAGGTATAGGAAGCAATGTGGGAAATCAGGAAACATCATCTGACACTGTGTTTGGTGGGTAGCTTAAATGATTTAATTTTGATCTTTAGCATTAGTTGCATGAGATGGGTGTTACTTTGCTCTGTGTTAATGCCACATTTAGGCTCAGAGTGGACAATTCTTTCAAAAACCAGTGTGCTAGTGACTGACAAATCCAGGGTAAGAGTCTGAGATCTTAAGGCCACCATCTATCATCTTTCCCTCTATAGGAAGCTGCCTAGAAGGGTTCAAAGTAAACATGAATATTGTTTAAGATTTTGAAAGGTGGAGTCAACTTGGAGAAAGAATACTTGTTTTAAGATAGGCCATTTATTCAGATTCAAAGAAGGCTATGGTGTTGATGTGAGAAGATAGACTAGGGTCTGATTCTGATGGGCATGCAATAATGCATGGTCTGGTAGCACAGAGGGACATATTCTTATATGGTTTCAGGAAAGACAAGACTTATGCATGCATGACAGTGAAGATGAATGCATGAAAGGGAACGGTTTTGTCTAAATATTTAAATTCTACCCCCTAAGGTTTATATGAGTGGGTCTTACTACAAGATGATTGGCATCCATACAGGAAAAGGGAATTAGCCACAGTCACATCTGCAGTACAGAAAGCAAGGCAATGAATGACAAGACCCAGAGATGTTCACATGCAAACCAAAGAAAGACTTTCAGGTGGGAGTTTTCTTACCTCAGTCGTCAGAAGAACCCAGTTCCCTCATACTCTAATCTTGGAATTCTAATATCCAGAACAATTTCAAAATAAATTTCTCTTGCCAAATAACCCTATCCTGGTATACCTCAATTTAACACAAGCAGCATCTTGTGAAAATCTGATGACCAGTTCTTCCAAGATCCCAGCAGAAACAAAATAAGACCTTATATTATAGTTCAACACTACATTAGTATCTTCCAGCTATATTCTATGCTCATCAGTCGCACTTGGTACTTTCATCCATGAATGGTATTGTGTTTGCTTCATTCATGAATGGTATCTTGGTATGTTACAACTTTCCACAGCCCTCATCTGGAAACCCTCCTTATACTAAACACAGAACAAATCAAAGCACCTTCCTTTGTCTCTTTGTTTATATAAATTTAATCACCCCTTTTCACTTTCATTTATCTTTATTTCAGTTCATCTGTTTCCTTTCCTTTGTTTCCTTTCAAAATGTTATTTGAGATTGAACACACTGGTTCTTATTTGGGTCTCATAGTTTATGTGGATCTTGTGTCCTTGAATACAATGAATCTGAGTGTCCCTCAGTATAACAGAAGGAGATATTGGCTTCTGGTGGAGTTTCTTGAAGAGCAATAGCAAAGACCTTCTAGGGCAGTAGTTTGGACAGAGGAGAATCTACGATGCAATCAAGGGTGGTCTTTTTATGCAGTAAAATCTTTAGGTAGTAGTCCTTGAGAACACAGGTGAGAACTGATCTGGTTCCTGTGTCCTGAGCAAGGTGCCCTTGAGTGTAGTCCTCATGAGTAGTCTTCACTAGTTAATACAGAGTCCAGGACTGGGGAAGAAAAAGTCACGACAGTTGTATTTCTTCCAGAGGAACACCCCTTAGAAAGTTAAGGAGAACTTTAAGGAAAGCTCTTCCCTGGACTTCATAGAGAGGACAGCATTGTTTCTGAGGCTGCTTTTTATTTCAAAGTCCTCGGCATGCCAAGTGGCCATATTTGGGGCTATTATTCTTCTAGCCCCAGTATTCCTTACCCAGAAACTAGAATTATATGTACAAGATCATTAACTCTAAAATATTCAAAGATGACTCGGATATGGTCTATGAGTAAGAACATGTAATTTTGTACATGCAGAGTTCCTGAGACTGCTTTCTGCCTTTCTATCAAGGTAATTCCTGTTATAGACACAGACCAAGATAGACAGTGGTGTTCCTGTTATAACCACAGACCAAGAACACAGTACAATTCAAATGCAGCAACTGTCAACTTTATTTTTTCAAAACCACTGAGATCAAAGACCTCAGGGCCATAAACCAGATTGAGCTTTATATATTTTAGCAGTGAACTGGGTTTCAGTTTCTTGTGTTGAGGAATTAAATCCACATTGTTTTGCTTTTACATTGTTCTATTCCAAATTAAATGCTTATTGTTTCTCTTCTTCTTCAATACTTTATAAATGAGAAACTGTGCCAGTGTTGTTTAGTGGGCTACTTACTCTTGGCATCTAAAGTTTTCATGTAAATAGTTAATAATAATACGAGATTTCCATAAACACCTATTGAAAGAATAAAAGGATTCTCTGTCAGTTTTAGTAAAGGAGAGATGATAAAAATGTTTTATAGAAACAGATTAATTGGGTAGAATTTGAGCTTGCTTTTAAGAATGTACTTATGAACACATTTAAACACACTTATTTATCTAGATCAAAACCATATTAATCATTGAAGGTGAGAATAAATGTCAAACATGTAAAAAGGAAAATACATGTAGAAACACTAGGCTGAGGCCTCAAGGGGGACTTATTTTGACTCAATCAAAGACTAATGTATTTTACTAATTTGCATGTAAATGAAAACATAATGACCCCTCATTTTGGAAGCCAGAGTATATCAAGATGGTGGATATCCATGTATTAATACCTTATTACAATCATAGTATAATTTGGAATTTGAATCAAATGGCTTTCACTGAATCACCAAGTTGATGTGCTTTTCATTTGTTTCTTGCAGCAACAATAGAATAGGGCAAAATGCATAGCTGTCTTTCCAGCATTCAGGAGGCAGGGAATTCTTAGGAGCATCAGGTATGGGTAAGGTGGATGGGACAGTAATATTCTTAAAGATACAGCTTGTTTGCTGTCTCCTTGAATGTACCATAGCTCCAGTTGCTAGACAGACCCTGTTTTGAATTATTCCACATTTTTCCCTAGTGGACTGGACCAAAGCTAAAGTAAGCTTCCTTTTAGTCTGGTTTATGATAAGACATGAGAGACACAGGCAACAATGTATTTCCCTCTTCAGAGAATTGAATCTAGAAAATGGAAAAAATATGGAACAGAAAACAGTTAAACAAAGGCAGAGGAATCTAGGGCTAGAAATGATAATAAAATAGGTGTGAAAGGTCTGCTCTTGAAGTATGTAGAGGCAGATGACTTCGGGAAGCAAAAACTCTGAGCTGAAGGCACAGCATCATCTAATAAAAAGACACTGACTGCTGAAGAGACCTTAGTCCACAAATGTTAACTTTCTGAGGCTCTGGTACTGACTCTTACTTGGATCTGAGTGATATCAGGAGCCCAGAGCTCCGGGTTCTATCTGAGTCTACTTTTGAAAGAACTCCATTATCGATAGAATAATAGGAGGCTCTTCCCAAAAATTCCAACAAATCTGAGCACTTGATGCTTTAAAGAAGACCAGAATTTGATTCCCAGCCTGCGTGTATCAGGTGGCTGGCAAATACCTGTAACTCTAGCTCCAGGGGATCCACTGACCTCTTCTGGCTTCTGCAGGTACTTGCATGTACATGTAAATACATTTAGAGAGACATGCGCGCGCGCACACACACACACACACAGACACACAGACACACACACACAGACACACACACACACCAAGAATTTTTTTTTTTTTAAATCACAAACCTATCTTTGTTCAGTGTTTTTCAAAACACTTGCTTTTCTTTGGCCCTTCTGTGGATAAAAGCTCACTTGGTGTCCCCATGTGCCTTATCATTCTTTTCCTTTCCTGTCTGTGGGACAATGGTATTCATGCTCTTGACTGGTGGGCTGTTTATTTCTTTCATGTCTTAAGGAGACAGGACACATACCCCAGACACAGAAAACTGTAATATAAAGATTTATAGTCAGAAGGAGGAATGCTACAGGGATGCCAAAGTAAATAACACCCGGAGAGCTCGCTTGACGGTTCTGGAAATTCAACGCTTTATTTATTCTCTATAGTTCCTTTGTTTGGGCAGATAAGGTATTTTTCTATCATTTCCCCAGTCTCCTCAATAAACAAGCCTGTGAATGCAGTGTGTGGGTTGAGGATGGAATATAGAGATGAGAAAAATAGAAGAAGAATCTCTGAGGCTCTTATCTTGTCCTTATTTGTTGTCTTTCCTTGCTGAATTGCTTGTGAATTATTCTATGATTATTTGTCTCATGGCAAAAAGAAAGGAAATAAAATGTCTTCTTCTTTTAAATGAGATTCTAAATGGCCTTTTCCTACTAATTCAGGCCCAGCACTTACATTGCATTCCAAGTATAAAATACTGGAAGTAGGAAGGCACTGCTCCTTCATAGACAGTGTAGTGATCTTGTCTCTTATTGAGCCTCTATTACTTGTGATTTAAAAATAAAATAAATTCTTGATATATTCAATTTCTGAGGAAGGAAAGCCAGGCAATTTAAAATTGCATTCCCAGTCAAGAGGAAATGTAAATGAGTGTTTGGACACTCTACAGCTAGATCATTGATTTTGTGTGCCTGAGGGCAGAGTCACATTACAGAAGCTTAAAATGATTATTCCTGCTGTGACAAATGTAAAAGACAAGACTTCACAGCCAATGCCACAGTCACATTTCTCATGTGCTCTGGCCCAATTGGCTGAGCCCTGAATCTGCACATGCCTGGAATTTTATTTAACCAAGGCCACCTGGACCATAAGCATACATTGCGTTTCTCTAGGTTAGACTGAAAACCTTATTTTTCAGGTCTTTTAGAATAAACAAAGTAAAGTAATTTTAATTTTTGTCTTATTTTTCTTGATTTTGCTTTAAAACACACACACACACACACACACACATGCGCACGTGCACACACATGGTTCCTAGTGACATTAGAAGTGGGGATAACAAGTAAGAACAGCATTGTTGAGTTGGTAGTTTCTTATGTTTCCAATTGTCATAGTTTGATCCACAAAATCCAGTATTCGAGTTCAGGAAGTGTTAGCGAGATTCTTCAGGGACAATGTGCTCAAGGGCAAGCAAGTATGAGAAAAAGGCTATCACATCTGCCACGTGAGTACCCAGGGGGTGTCATGTTTACTACCTGAGCAGGCACAGCTCATGAAGCAAGTGACTGCTAACAAGAGGGTTCCATTCACCTGTCCCACTGACTCTGTCACTGTGTGCATTCAGCCAGCGCTCCTGGCATGCCAACATGTGTGTATTCCCTGAGTTTGGTAGACAGCACTTAAGACCCTCCTTCATGAGTCTTTGGAGACAGGACTGCTGTGTTTTGGAAATAGTTTTTCTTCTACATATTCATGTGCTAGAAATTTGATATTGAGATAGGTTAATGCTTTTCTCATAAAATGAGTTTTTGTTTTTATAGGAACCAATTAAGGTCCACAAACCTCCTGTCCCACCATTTATGCCTGCCTTCCATAGGACTATTACATGTATTGCTCACTGTTGGTGTAGAATGTACCCCAATCATGTGGTGCCATTCAACTTATTTAGAGACGGATAACTTCCTCCGGGCTCCACTAACATGCTATTTGGACATTCTAGCTGTCACAATTATGAGCCAAATGAATCTTCTTTCCTCATACATTACCCATCATCAGGTATCTTCTTATAACAGCACAAAGTAGGTGAAGACAAGGGACTAGAGAAGAAGTACATGGGAAATCAGAAACTCTCCAGTCAAAAGAGCAAGAGATTCAACTTTGGTGGCTGTTCTGGCTAGTTTAATGTCAACTTGATACAGGCTGAAGTCCTCTGAGAGGAGGGAAGCTCAATCAAGAAAATGCCTCCACAAGATCGGGCTGTAGGCAAGCTTCTAAAATATTTTCTTAATTAGTAATTGAAGGCGGAGTCTCAGCCCATTGTGGTTGGTGCCATCCCTGAGCTGGTGATGCTGGGTTCTCTAAGAAAGCAGGCTGAGCAAGCCATGGGGAGGAAGCCAACAAGCAGCACCCTTTGATGGCCTCAGCATCAGCTTCTTCCTCCAGGCTTTGAGTTCCTGTCCTGACTTCTTTTGGTGATGAATAGCAATAGAAAAGTGCAAGCCAAGAATAGCAATAGAAAAGAATAAACCTTTTCTCCCCAAGTTGTTTTGGTCATGGCATTTCATCACAGTAATGAAAAATGCTAAGACAGTGACTGTAGCTGTACTTAAGAAGTTGGTGACACCTTCAAGATACAAGGAGGAGAAGAGAATAGGGGAAGAAGAGAGAAGAGCAGAGGGAAAAGATGAGGAGAGTTTGGGCTTAGATGATCTCACTGAAAACTCTATAGTGGGGGGGGGCTGTTGAAGTGGACCACCCCCACCCATCTTAATCTCCATCTTGATGCCTTTTCCTCTTCTTTTACCCTCATTTAACCATATTTTATTTCTCAGCATTTTAGTGAATAATATTCTCCCTTTCATTTGATAATCCATTTGGCTAGACTTTTCCAATCTCCTCCTCTCCCTGCCAAAACTTAACTGTCTTAACTCAACAGAACAGAAAAGAGGGTCCAGAATTAGATTAAGAAATACATGTAAGCTAGCATTAGTATCTGATAAAGTGGGCCACAGTATGTCAGTAAGGACAGCTGGATATCCAGGAATAATAGTTGTGTCATTCAGTTAATTCCTATAAGGTTAAAAGGAACATATAAAGGACACTAACATGTTCTAGACTAAAACCTTAAGGATGGATGGGAGAAATGGCTCAGCTGTTAAGAGTGTACACTGTTCTTCCAGAGGACCTGAGTGTCAGCTACCTCACAACCACTTGTCACTCCAGCTTCAGGGGATCCCACAACTCCCTGTGGCCATCATGGGCACTGCATTCACATGGCCCACCCCCACACATACATACACATAATTCAACATAAAAATAGAGTCTTTAAAAATGTTGAAGGATATAATTACCAACCTCATTTGACATAAATATAATAATACTCTATGTAGGGAAATTAATAATGAGTGGAGTCAAAAGATAACACAAGGCTAACAAGGCAGTGGAAGTCATTGTCAATACATGTGAAAAGAGATTTCATAGGTATTAAAAATGAGACATTTAAGCATACTTTTATAAGTCACCTTCATTCCATAGACTCCTCACTATTTCTTGTTACTTGGTAAGGACACAGCAGGCTAGCGACACTCTCCATCATGGGTGTGTGAACAGAGTCTCCTAAAGTTCCCATAGGGATAAAAAGGGGAGAGTTGTTGCTGACAACTGAGTGACAGCTTTCAGAATCAAAATGTTTATCTAATGTGAGTTAGCAGTTCTACTTCAAAGAATTTATTTTACAGCCACTAGTATCAAAAGATGACTGATAAAAAGTCACCTATCCAAATACTGCAAGCAAGGTATCTAAAGATGAGTACAAGATCTTTAAAAATATCCAGTTGAGACTCTTTTCCTCTTGTTGGGTTGCCTTGTCCAGCCTGGGTGTGAAGACTTTTGCCTTGTCTTACTGTATCTTCTTTTGGTTGCTGTCTCTTGGAGGTCTGCTCTTTTCTGGAGGGAAATGGTGGAGGAGTGAATCTAGGGGAGGCTGGGAGGAGTGGAGGGAGGGGAAACTGTCGTCAGGATGTATTGAATGACAGCAGACTCTATTAAAAAAACAAACAAACAACTCATGGGATAGAAAGCCCAAGTGTTTGTACAATATTTTAAAATCACACACACACACACACACACACACACACACACACACACACACACAC
>CABHPQ010159763.1:28803-40753 GCA_902168405.1 Peromyscus aztecus
CACACACACACACACACACACACACACACACACACACACACACACACGGTGTATATGTGTGTTTGTATAAAAGAAAGCAGAATACAGTAAGGCATGTAGTGTTAATTTTCTAGTTGCTCTGACAAAATATCTGAGAAAAGTAGCTTAGGGAAGGAAGCCTTGACTTTGGACTACTGCTTGATGATTGTGCGTAACCTGGTGGGGAAGGGGCAGTGGTAAGAGCATGAGGAGACTTGTCAAATTGCATACCCAGGAAGGCAGTGGGAAGATCAGAATACCGATGTTGAATCCTTTTTTTTTTTTTATTCAGTCAAGGCCCCAAACCATGAGAGACAAGCCCCTGGACCTGTTTATGATGAATTTTCTAGATGGGGTAAATTGAGAGAAGAAGACATGTCCTAAAAAAGGGCGGCACTGCAGCAGGAGGAATAAAAAGAAGAAAGCCGGCTAAGTACCACTGTGTTTCCTGACCATACATGTAATGTGAACGGCTGCCTCCAACTCCTGCTGCTATGCTTCACCCATCATGATGGACTGGACCCTTGTGCTGGCAGCAGAAATCAACGATTCCCACCTAAATTTGATTGTGTCAGATAATTTGTATCATCAATGAAAAAAAAAGTATTACAGCATCTTTATGTTCAGTGAAGTCAAGTTGCTGGCTTGAAAATTGCTGATTGGAATGTTTGTACCGTGACATAGGCAAACTTTACAAAACCAGGCTCTTATTCTTTCCTTACCCCTGCAAGTATTTTTGAACCATTTATTTCTACATCAACTTATGTAAATTAGCCTCATAAAAATCTATGGTTGTGAGTGGGAGATCAGTGGCCTCCTAGAGTGGAAACAGTGCTGGATGATGAAGGGTAGATCTACACAATCTACCTAGGTATCTCTAGTTTTTCCAGTTCAGTGACTTTCACCAAATGGCCCTGCAGGGAGCAAAGGGTTTGTCAGGCTGGAGGATGAAAGCAAGAGATGGAAATTGTAAAAGGTCAGGAAAGGCAAGCTCCAATAATGAGTCACGACATGAGCTGACAAGACCTGAAACCATCTAAGATTGAGAAGAAAGAAAGGGAAGACAAGACAAGCTATGGGATGTGCTGTGTGCTGCAAATAGCTTCAAATTCCATCAAATAGAATGTTTAGAAAGTGAGCATATAAAGGATGTGAAAGAGCTTATGTCAAGGCTGTGACTAAAGCAGGGGAAAGGAGTGCATATGGAATGAAGATGCCCCAGTGTGACCAAGGTCACACTGAGAGTAGGTGACCCAGGCTGCTCTGAAGCAGGTTTTCTTTGACAAGACTTCCAAGACTGCTTTGGAGGGATAGCTTTCTATCTTGGCTCAGCAAAAATCTAATTGGACTTCCTTCTTTCCAAGTGTAAGAAAGGAAGAGAGACTAGTAGCTCCCTCAACTCAGAGAGTACAGATAATCTATCAAGCTCTTCTTAAAAGCATTACTTTGAATACCCAGTTAACCTGGCATCACTGGTAATGAGGTCTCAAAGCCAGGCCAGGTTGTAGACTTCCAAGGTGCTCAGAAATGTCAGCCAATGGCAATCATCTAGTTTCAAAGTAGAAAGAAAATTCATGTGGATTTTCATATTTTCTTGCCACAAGCACAGGTGACTTTGGACATACTGTAACACAGGAAAGCAAAACCAATAAACAAAAAAATATGCTGGCAGAGTGGGCCACCATGGAGAATCCACTGACAATAGCAACACACGGGACCCAGTGACCCACCCAAAGAGCAGAGCTGCAACTTGGGGTTTCCTGTGAAATTTATGCTCATTTGAAGAAAGGTCTGGGCTGATACTCCTGAACAGTGAATCACAAAATAGTCTAGTGCAGTGAAATGAAAGAAATAATTTTCGTAGGTGGTGAAGGGGACTTACATTATCCCCATAAGCTGTAAAATATTATTATTACTAAAAAGCAATGAAAAAGCAATCAAATATCATCTTTTAAAGGCTATTTTTATATGATAGAATTTGTTATATGGCCAAATAAGCACTTAGCACAAGCCAGGCTTCCTCATTTTCCTCTACTGTGGTGTTCTGCATCCTCTCACATCTTCCTGGCTGCAAGTTTTAAAGTGTTCACTAGTTCTTTGTACATCTGCCTCAGATGTGGAGTATCTCCTGAGCTTTGCTGTAGCATTCTTCGTAATTAGATGTTCAGTGGCTGCAACATCCATTCATTCTCAGGACATCTTCATGCTGAGCTCATTTCGTCCCATAGCTACTGTATCCCTTTGTCAAGGACTGCTCAAGTTACTGGGGAAAAATACTAGAAATGACTATATAATTTACAATAAATTCAATCCAGTAACATACAGAGCTGTATTTGTATACATTGTATACAGAGCTCTCACACTGTACCTTACTGGGCCTTGAGACATAGTTGAGAACTTGCTTCTGTGAAGAGGTGGGGAGAGAGACAGAAGGAAGAGGAGAAGACCAAGGAGAGGAGGGGAGATTTTTTTCGAATAATAACTAATTGCAGTTGTGGAGGAAAAATAAATAAATTCTTAGAAAATAAACAGGGCCCTGAGAATATAGAAAGGTGGGTTGTGAATTCAGTCAGTTGTGAAACACTGGCAATGAGAATAATAATCACTCCCAATGATGTTTGCTTTTTAATTGGGCTGAAAGCCTTAATGGGAAGAGATGGTATTTTTATAGCTCAGTGGTTGCTGAAGTTATTCAAGTATGGAACCACCTGGAAGTTGTAATGTTCCCTTCGGAGCATAATGAAATATCATTACAAGTAATGCTATCATGAATGTACTTAACACAAACTTAGATAATTTGATTAAGCTTGTGGTACTTGGGGGTGTTTAGTTTAATTAAATAGTCATGCAATAAACAAAATCTTTTTTAAAAAGGAAGAAAATCACCCAATAGAAAGCAAACACTGCCCTAAAATAAGATCCCTACACATTAGTTCTAGCAATTCTAAGGTCCTTTGTTGATATTCAGCTTCTACAAGTCAATCATAGACAAACAAGCTTAAAAAGCTTTGTGGAAGGAAAAGAGAACTTTTAAAATGCAGAAAGTTGTCTAAATAGCCATGCTGTGCTCTGTCTTTCCTCCACAAATTAAGAGTATTTGCAACCCAAGACTAACTTTTACAACATTGACTCTTTTTGATAGAAACCATGCAGTTGAATTAAGTTTTTTTTTTGATACTTCTGGAGCCATTCCAATAGATAAATCATACTAATAGTTAAGTTCTGCCGGTGTGCAAACTTTGTGCAGTGTGCTGTTTAAGAGTGTGCACCTTAACCGTAGGGTGTTGCAAGGACCTTCATGAGAATTTGAATTCAAAGTTTAAGAGTGATGACAGTTTTTGAGTTACAGCTCCCAAGTGTCAACTAAATTCTAAAATGTCTTGAAGAGTCCCAAAGATTGCTTTATAGTCATACAAAATGGTACTGGTTCCTGGAACCTCAGCAGCCTCTTTCCTTCCTTCTATACACAATGAACAGTTTTGAAAGAGCTACCTCATTTATCAGGTACTTTGCTACATCCTACCAATCCTGCTACATATAGCAGCATCTTTTAATCATCATTGGAAAGCCAAAGTATATTCAACTGCCATTTATACAATTTATATGGATTTTCCCTGCTTTTGTTATTTATTATCAGCTGATACAGCTTTACCAAGATCTCTGCAAATTTTCTGGGATACTAGGTATTAAAAATTCTAATGCAAAAGAAAAACCATCATAGCCAGGCTGCACAGACATCTCTTAGTTTGCAAATGATAATATCCTCTCGACATCTTAACAGTAACAGATACAAATTGGCAAGGCAATTCTCAGGACTGCTTGGCTAGACAAGCACGTCTTCCTGCTCATTCTTCCAATTTTCCTCAAGTATCTGATTTGAAATCAGGTTTTCGTAGTCTATGGTTCCTTGGTGATTAGCTTCAGAAAACTGAAAGCCTTGGGCATTACATTTCTCGTTTTGATGTTGGCCTTCAGGAAATCAGCTCCTCATAGGGCAACATCAAAACATCTTGGTTAGACGTTCCTAACCACTCAGAGTATTACCTCCACTCTAATAATAATGTCCATGTTTTCTGTGAGCACCATCAAACTAGGAAGGAAGATCCTTTAAACACTAAAACACAGTGCCTGTGATATCATCAATCACAACACTATGGAAACAAACTCATCAAAACCACTTAGGATCATCTAAATCCTGTAGCAATTAGAAAGGCTGATCATCTGTTTGTATTTGTTCACTTATTTTTAGCTTTACAAAATATAGATCCTTCACATTTATCAGTTTTCATAATGAGTGAACTGCTCTAGTACTGTAAAATATGTTGATCCGAATCCTATAGTGATGTATGTAAATTACATTATAAACGGCATCATAAATTTGAAGATTAGACAGAAACTACTGATTGTCAAGTACATGGCCGTAAAATCCATGCTTTAAAAAGCACCCATGAGCTAAATATCCAAATGGAGGTATATTTCAGAAACTGTATAATTCTTTCAGAATGATGACTTTAATTTCCCATCATTTTATAAAGAGAGCGTCTCTTCACACATTATTATTTTTTAAGTACTGCTGAGTATTATTAGAAATCAAAGTGCTTCCATTTCTAAACTCAGTGTATTTAGCCTCACTTCAGAGGTAAACATGTTCTATGCTAAAGCTTTAAAAATTGAACCTTAATTAATCTGTTTATTTGGGAACTGCTTTTCAAGCATAAATTAAGTCAGGCAGTTTCCTAGGTGTTTTAAATCCACGACAAGTAGGAGGAGTACAGAAGAAAAAGTACTTGTGTGGATCACTGCAAATCTATGCCTATCTTTTTTTTTTACTTGAAACAAACAAACAAATTAAAGCAAAATGAATAATATCATTAGGTTGGGCAAATGGAAATAACTGGAAAGACAATTCCTTCCTACCACTCCCAGAAAATTAATCTGTAACCCTTGAAAGCTAGTCCAGGTGACTCATATTAAGAAGAAAGCGAGCAACAGAGTGTGAGCTAATATTGGCTCTCTCACACAGCTACAACAGATACCTGGAAGGTCGATACTGACTCTACTTTAGAGAACAGATGTTCAAAATGGTGCAATTATCCCAAAGCACAAGGTAGCATTTTGAAAAGCTTTGCTTTCCTACCTCTAGTGCCCCTTTTCTCCATTTTTTTTACTTTGTTTACTATAAAATGCTCTGTACATAGAATGCACAGAGCCTTTATAAGGTCTGAAGAATAATAAAACAGAGGCAGGTGCATGCCCCTGGGAATAGACACATAACATGTTGACTTACCATCCATGTAAAGGGTCACTGGATTTTCTCAAGTGATGAGAATAATTTTTGTACCATTTCTCATATGCTCTAGTCTCAACATGTGATGCTTTGTTTTGTGTTAGGACTCTGAAGATTTGCCAATAGCATAATAAGCCTATCAGATGTGGCTTCTTGACTTTGGACATCCAGTTTCCAAAACTGAATCTTGCTTTTAAAAATACACTACCCAATTTTTGACATTTGGTTATAGCAAGAGAACATATAACAAGGCTTACAGTACAACCATACTGTAAGCTAGCTTTTGGTCATTTTGGTCTGGATAAATGAAATGAAGAAGAACTGTGCTTGCTGATTTAGAAATGGAGCCGATGTAGAACAAAATGAGGTAGGCTCACTGCAACCCTCAGCTTACCAAAGAGATATAATCAAGTTACCTCTAGTTTCAGCCTGTTCTCTGCCAAAAAATCAAGAAGAGAAAACAATCCCATCACTGTGTTAGGGCCAATTGGGAAGACAATGTTTTTTAAAGTGCTTGGATGTATCATTTAGCTCAATAAATATTAATGACCAACTGGGTTTGCATAGCCAAGGGAGAAAGACCAAAGGAAGAAAGGGAGAAGACAGGGAAGAGAGAGATAAGGCAAGGTGGGAAAGAGAGAACAAAAAGATAGAGGATTTGCATATGAACTTTTATTCTTCTCTTTAATTAAACTTCATTGTAAAAGCTAAATCTATCTAGCTTAAGAAATGCATATAGGTTGATATTTGATTGAATGGCCCACTACTGGAAAAAAGAAATCGTTTTGCATGTTATTTTCGTTTGTTGTAAGAGTCTAGAGGTGCCAAAACTCATGAGTCAATGTTTCTGGGCTGGAATAAACTGCAGATATTCTTGCCTTTGGAGCAATATGGTGGCCCCTGGGGCAGTGTGGTCAAGGTCAGCAGCATCTAGAAGCAGCAGTAGCAGCAGGATTCACAGGTGACAGAGAGTTTTGTTTTCGTTTGTTATCAGCATCTTCTTTCATTTTCACTCAAGCATTAAATTCATTAACCTGGCCTCTTGTATTATTCTGAAAGGTGATTCTCCCAGAAAGATCTCTTCATGTGAGTGGGAGATCAGCTCCAGTGAACACCATCATGAGCATTCTTGCATTGAAATTTGTCTGTAAGACATGACTTTCTAGCTAATTTTCTTCACAGCACTTACTGTTTCAGAAAACAGCAGTAAGCAATGCAGAATTTTTCCCTAAGCATATAAGACTACTTGCAAATTTCTTATAACTAAAAACTCTAGTAGATCTGTGCAGAACTAAGGTATGGTGAGGGCAGACAGGATGAGTGGGGGCTGGACTGAGAATAGCAATTTTGATCTCACTTTTCCCCTCCCAAATCTATCGGTTTTGTTCCAAAAGGTCATTTTCCAAGCCAAGATGAATGCAATTACGTATAGAGTCTCCACCAATTAATTGGAGGAAATGAATAAACTGTTTTGATCCCATTCCAAGGCCACATGAGTGTGTGACTCCCTTAAGCCCTTTATTTTTTAATGACATGTTTTTCTCTAGCATAACTTACAAATACCCTTTTCCAGGCAACACAGTTTTCAGATATATGTAACCAGAATCTGACTGTATTTATTCTTTTTTTTTAAGAATTATTTTATTATTATGTATACAGTGCTGTCTGCACGTTTTACCTTCAGCCAGAAGAGGGCATCAGATCTCATTACAGATGGTGTGAGTCACCATGTGGTTGCTGGGAATTGAACTCAGGACCTCTGGAAGAGCAATCAATGCTCTTAACCTCTGAGCCATCTCTCCAGCCCCTGTATTTATTCTTTACCATCCTTTCTCGACAGACTTACCTTTCTTTCTCTATGTCTCAATCATTTCCAGACACTGAAGACTCTCTTACTTTTATGAGATTTCTTTGATTTCTCAATGAAGAAGTGAAAGTGTCAGTGTGCAGGGGACTCACTGAGAAAGCCTTCAGAGTTCAGCAGAGGTACTGGCCACATGCCAGTGGCAGAGCTACCTACTCTCAATGATGAAGCCACAGAGTACGGGAGAGGTCTAACCTGGTAGGCAGACAGGGGAGTGTGTCCTTCTTCTGGTAATTTCAGCACATAACAAAGGAAGGGGACAAGACTAGAGAAACTTAGGTATTATGCTGAAAGTTCTTGAAGACTAGCAATAAAAACTTCAGATACTTTGGTATTTTACTTTGAAGAGAACAACAACAACAAACCTGAGCAATTATCTTAAGTTCTGTGAGTTTTTTTTTCTGTGAGTTTTTTTTCCCTGGTTTATTTTCTTGATGGTGCACTGTGAACCAGAAAAGGTTATAATTTTGATAAAGTCTGATAATTTGCCATTTTATTGGTTAGTCATATATGATTAGCATCTTTGAGAAGTTTCTACTTAACTCATGATTAGGATTTGATTCTAGATTTTCCTCCAAGAGCTTTATTTATGATTTAGGCTTTTGCTTTGAGGCCTGTGATTCACTTTCAGTTAATTTATGCAGTTTGAGTATGGGTTAAATGCACTTATTTTATACACAGACATGTGGTTATCCCGATGCCCCATAACTACTGTCCTTACTTCTTCTCCTCTCTCATCCCATTGATCTGCATTTGTACCTTGAAAGCGTGTGGAAATAAGTATGTATAGTCATATTTCTGAACCGTCAATTCTGTCCTGATGTACTACGCCACCGTGACTCCTGTTAGCTTTTCATCTTACTCATTTAGGTTTCTTAGATTCTCCAGATTATTTTTATCTGTTTTATGTTTTGATGATAATTTCCTGAAAATTTAAATGATATTCTAAAAATAAATCCTACTGCTTTTTCAGTGCCTATCATTGTTTCTCTGGGGAAAGAATGCTTATAGTTAGTTCCCCATGCCATCATTCCATATGGTTCCTCTACTTCTGCTACAAGCAAAAGATCAGTGAAAGAAATAGAAGTGTAGATGGAAGGAAATGGAAGGGAAAAATACATTAGAGTAGAAAACATTAGCTAAACCCTGAGAGCCCACAGCAGACAAAACTTAAAAAAAAGTTTCAGGGGATCTTGGTGATATAAATTGATAAAATTGTTCCAACAGAACATATATCTTCATTTAATGCCTAAAAATTAATTAATTATTAGAAGTATACCAACACTAGAAGAAAAGCAGAATTGTTCTAAAGAACAGCAAGCAAGAAATCCAAATTTTAGATTTCAAAAGAAATTTGAAGTGAAGAATCTTAAATCTTTAGAGGAAAATGATAGTAAACATGCTGCCTATCAACTTAATATAATAATGAAAGTCATATCAGGAGAAAATACATAGCACCACATCTAAATAAATTTGCAAAGAAATATGAATCTATACAAGTAAATTCCATTAGGCATTTAATTAAAGAGTGACAAAGGAAAACAATCCTTTATTTAAAAGATGAAGACAGATATGAAAACATAAAACAATGTTTTTAAAATTTGATGAAATGTCAGGAGAAATACCACTTGATTGCAGAACTTCCATTGCAAATAGTGAAATCATTACAGAGACACATATACACCTTTTTTTTTTTGTTGTAGTCCTGGTTACAAAAACCAAGAAACGGAGACAACTCAAGTTGAGATCAACTGCTGGATGATAAAGAAAATGGAGTACAATCAAGGTGTGAAATCCTGTCATTGTAACCACATGCATATAACTGGAGATCATTCGGTTAAGTGAAATCACTGCTACACACAATTTCACTAACATTCAGAGCCCAACAGAACCAGTTACATTGAAGCTTAGAGCAAAACATTAGTTTCCAGCTTGGAGAGATGAAATAGAGGATAGGTTAAGAAAGATTCACTGCAAAGCACTACATGAAAATTAAATGGAAAAATAAACTCTGAAATTTGATTGCAGGTAGTTTATTGTATATTACAGCTATAATAAAGGGTCTTTACCACGAAGAAATGACAAACGTTTGAGAACAGGCATATGTTTGCCCAATTTGAACATTAATGAATGTATACATACATCTTTCAGAATATGACAGGCTATCCTATAAATACAAAAACACCTAGGGTTGTTCTTTTCATATGCCAACATGATAGTCAAAATAATGTCTAATTATACTAATTAGGAATAAAAGGATGGAAATAATCACAGATAAAGATTAAATTAAAGAATTACATGATTAATTTTTGAAAATGTATTTTAATTACATTTCTATCTTCCCTTTCCCCACTCCAAGCCCTCCCATATACCCCTAACCGCTCTCCTTCCTATTTATGACTTCTTTTTACATCAATGATGTTGCAGGCATATATGTATTTGTATACACATACATATTCCTAAATATAAGCTGTTGAGTTCATATACTGTTACTTCTAGGTGTGATTCAGGGTTGACCTTTTGGCATTGAACAACCAATTGGTGTGTTTGTCCCTGGAGAAGGCCATCTCTCCTGCTCCCGGCTTTTCTCAGTTGCCTATAGTTTTTATGGTGTGTGTAAGGTTGAAGCCTTGTGGACTTTTCCATTTGCAGTTTTTCATGTTCCTTGGTGACAAGTCTAATTTTTCAAAAGCCCAATTTATGATTATCTGAAAATTTTAAGTGTGACTTAAAGGTTCAGTATATATGGGCACATAATATATTTTACTAATTAAAAATAAGTCAATTTGGCTTTTTTTTAATGCTTGAACTAAAATGCCTCTTCAATCCCATGACAATATTAAAGAAGAGAAGAAAGCTCCCCAGGGAAGAAAAAGCTATGAACTTGAAATACAGCATCTTTGGGCCTTTCCCATGCAGTGGCTGAGATCATTGAATAATATCAAACACTGGCATTAGGCTGCCCTACAACTAGAGAAGACAAGCAGTACTGCTGTGCTAGTTTAAGGAGGAAACCATGCTTTATGTGCTAGATAACCTGCCCATGAACTTCCAGGCAACATATTTACTTCCTTACACCCTTTCTATAGTCAGAGCAGCCGCATCAACACCCACAAGTGGGACTTCAGGTCCTCTACTTCCGAGAGCCCTCTGAGTGTTCAATGAAGATAGAAGAATGGATACGTATCTTCACTTCCTAGAGTTGAAAGAAGCTATGGTGATTAGTAATGATGTCAATTTGATGGGGTCTACAATTACACAGGGATAAACCTTTGGGCATATCAGTGGGAGAGTTTCTAGATTGAGTTCAGTGAGGTAGGGAGATTCACCACAATATAGTTTTACCACTCCATGGCATAGAGACACAGACTATGTTAAGAAAAGAAAAGAAAAGAAAAGAAAAGAAAGAAAAGAAAAGAAAAGAAAAGAAAAGAAAAGAAAAGGAAAGAAAAGAAAGCCAGTTGATTACCTGAACCCATTGCTCTCTGCTTCCTGACTGTAGATTTCCACAGTGTCTTGCACTTTCAAACTGTGAGCCAAAATAACCCTTCCTTGCTGAGGTTGCTTTCATTGGGTATTTTGTTGCAGCAAAGGAGAAATAGTAACTGATAGCTGAGCTATTAAATCATTTCCTCCATCCCTGCACTTTTACAAATCAGAGAAATGTTTAAGATTTAGAAAGGACGCAGTGTATGTTTAATCCAAAAGAGCATCTGAGCTAGAACCTAGTACTCAGATTTCTTCCACAGTTCTGGTTTTGTTGTCCTTGGGAAGGAGAAGGGAAAATATGCCTAGAAAACCTGCTTGCCTAAAAATTAAATATATTCCAAGCAGAGTGAGACCATGCCACCGATTTTGGCTGCATTGGTACTTGGAGCTTTGTATCTCAGAATGAGTTTTCTTTCTTTCCACTAGTGACTGACCAGCCCAGTCTCATTCATTCACTACAATGACCTACTCTGCTCTTAACATTGGTCTCTGTGCTCTATGTCATCTCATCACTGGAATTTGAGAACAATATCTAAATAAATTTATCATTATGGCAAGTGTTTTCGTCTCTCAACTTCAATAGAAAGAACATCTTTTCCCCGAGTTATCTCCTAATCTTCCCTTGGTATATGGAACTCAACAGCATTCCTCCAGTGTAAATTTGCTTCTTTCTTTTAAACTTAAAATGAGTTATTCCTTATCCAAATTCTACTTTTTCAACACCAACTCAAGTGTCAGATATTGAACCAAATGCTCTGTACATTCTAGTTCACTTGGTCTTAGAAGTGCTCACACAATGATGGTCAATTTAGCGAGAAAAGATAAAAAAGAATGAGAGGTGATCACAATGCTAAGTGAAGCACAATAACCATCACTACTATTTCCTAAAGCTTCATAGGACCAATGTCTTGATAACAGACTTGTTATACATTACCAATGAAATTCTAAAGTAACTCCATGAGCTGAGACTACTATTACTTTCATTTTAGAGAAGAGAAACCTCAGGTACAGGGACCTCAAGAAACACTCCCAAGAACACCCCCTTGAGAGTCAGAAACATCAGGTTTTGACACCTGACTCTTCATTGTTACAATTAAATTTCCAGACTCACATAACAGACCATAGGAAAATAGCCAGCTATCCCTTAGTTGTGAATAGGTAAACAAAATGTACATTCACAAAACAAATAATTTACTGGACTATAAAGGAATGAACTGCCGATATATAATACATTTCAGAGGGCAAAAACCAGTTAGAAAGATTACATATTATATGAATTTATTTTCATGAAA
>CABHPQ010159764.1:0-20970 GCA_902168405.1 Peromyscus aztecus
CCCAGCTCCACATCCCTTTTCTCATACCTAACCTTTAGGGGAGGAGGTCAAACAGAAAGTAGGCACCAAGACCAGGTATTCTGCACATCTGCTGCAGCACACAGACCTTGGTGAGGACCACAGGGAGGTGCAAGAGACAGAACTGAAATGCTCTGGAGAACATCAGCACACGTCCCATCCCCAGGACTCGGTTAATGAGAATGTTTTCCTTTATGCATTCTTTCTTTCATTCGGTTTTTAAAGACTTACCTAAATTCTCAGTTTATGCAGTGTCAGTCTTACTGAAAAGATCCTGAGGAGTGCAAGAAGCTTCTAGCAGCAATACCTAGAACAATAGGAAAAGCCATTAGACGCAAGTACCGATATAAACACCAGGTTGCAAGTAAAAAGTCTATGCATTTGGTCATTTTCCCCATGCTAAGAATGAAAGGAAATAACTCCGGAAGCAACGAGTCTCCATCACACCACATGTGCTGGGAATTTGCTGTGCCGATAGGGAATTGAGGTCCCAGGACACTTACGTAAAGACCAAAATTACATTACCATTGGCAAAGAGGCAGAACACTTTCCCCCCTTCTCTGTGTTAGGAAGGTTTTAATGGATTTGAATTTAAACAAAAAACCAAATATATGTGTCCTTCTTCCTGCATCATGTCTAAACCAATTTCAGGCCTCGTGCCCTCTTCCCCATTAGCATACAGAATCGTTCTGGTCTTGTTCACAGCTGTGCTACTTAGTTCCTGGGACTCAATTATCAGGCAGTTCCTTCTTGCTTCATCTTTTTGTCATGACCATTCTGAGGCCCCAAGAGCTCACCATCTACCTTACTCAGTGGAAACCCACCAAGAGACAGAAAAACACCATCAATTACAGATTTATCAAAACAGCTTAGCCACAGTGAAGAAACAAGGGCAAGGTGAGAGTGTGCAGCGTTCCTATAAAAGAGGCACATGTCATCACGTCTAGGTAGGAATGAAAAACAAGTTAATAAATTATGTGGGTTTATTATTTGGGGGCGGGGATTCTACATGTCTTCAACTTATAAAAACACGAACTAAAAATAGAATCAAATGATTACTAGAGGAGGATGTGTCTGAATATTGTATTTGGATAAAAAAAAGGTCTTTTTAACATGAGAGCAAAATCTGAGATTATAAAAGTCTAAGATATTTGTTGTCTTAGGGTTTCTATTGCTGTGAAGAGAAACCATGACCACAGCAACTCTTAAAAAAGAAAACATTTAATTGTGGTGGCTTGCTTACAGTTCAGAGGTTTAGTTCATTATCGTCATGGCGGGAAGCAAGGCAGCATGCAGGCAGACATGGTGCTAGAGAAGGAGCGGAGAGCTCATACATCTTGACTCACAGGCAACAGGAAGTGGTCTGAAACATGGGGTGGTATCTTGTGCATAATGAGACCTCAAAGCCTGCCTCCACAGTGACACACTTCCTCCAACAAGGCCACAACTACTCCAACAAGGCCACACCTCCCATTAGTGTCACTCCCCTTGGGAGCCATTTTCTTTCAAGCCACCAAATTTGGCTTGCTACATCAGCAATAAGAGACCAAAGTAGGGTCTCAGCAGTTAGGAATGCTAGATGCTCTTGCAGAAGATCAAAGTTAGGTTCCCAGCACCTACATGGGGCAGCTACAACCACCTATAACTCCAGCTTCAGGGAGATCTAACACCCTCTTCTAGTGGGACCTGTATGCACATGCGCACACATACACACACACAAAAATTAATATATAAATTATAAAAATAAGACAAAAGCATTCCACTGATACTTTTGTTAAAAAATAAAATCTATTTACACACAAGACAAAAACGTTGCTGTTCATAATTTATAAACTAATTTAAGGAAAGTAATATTCCCCTTAAGATAGATAAGGCAAATAATAAATTTTCCTTAAGATGAAGAAATATAATAGCAGTTCATTGGAAAGGGAATAAACTAAGTCCTGTGACCCTATAAGTGAAGATTAATCACCTATAATTCATCTAATGTCTGTGATCTCCAGCTAAAGTTAACTGGCCAGCTCCAACCTAGCATCCCACAGGCAAAGAGTGATTTCATGAAATAGGTAAATGGTTAAAAAAATTTTTTTAGACTTATTTACTTCTTATGTGCTTGAGTGCTTTACCTGCATGTATGTATATATGTGTACCAACATGTGTGTGCCTGATACCTCCTAAGATCAGAAGGGGGCATCAAATCCCCTGAACTGGAGTTGAGAATAGTTGTAAGTCATCATGTAGGTACTGGGAACCAAACCCAAGTCCTCTGCAAGAGCCACAACTACTCAGAGCCGCTGAGCCACCTCTCCAGCCTCACATAACTTCTAATTAACAATGAAATTTGTGAAGAGAAGGATACATGAGAATAGGAACAAAGGAGCCGTAAGCATCCAGGTGAGCTGGACTAGTGCTAAAACATTCTCTATCATAATAAGCTTAGCCACTGCACGGGTTTATCTTTATTAGATTGTATTTACACATTAAAAGACCTTTTTCCCCCCACTGAGATTATAAAACACAGGAATTTATTCCCACAATGGGCCCATTATGTTCACTTTACATCTGGAAAACAAATGTCTGCTTTTCCTTGCTTTATTTTTAAAGGTTTATAAGTTACATATCATATACGCATTCCTATATGATCGTATTTATGAACCTGGTTTGAAAGCCATAATTCCTGGTAGCTGCATAGATGCCTTTAAATCACATTTCTGATTAGCCCCCTTTATCTGCTAGCTGCTCCCTCTATCCCTAGAAAATGCCTGAAGAGGACAGACAAAAGACTAGAGCCCTATGTTGTTTCAGAGACGAGCTGTCATGACACGTAAACTAAACATCTACGCCTCCAACACACAGTTCAGAAAAGCCCACAGGCCACCAAAGCCTGGTAGCCTCCTCAATGCCAAGCAAGTCTACACAGGGGCCTGAGATGTGTTAAGATTCGTGAGACAGGGCTGGGGAGAGGGGCTCAGTGGGTCAAGTGCTCAGCACCAAAGTGTGGAGATCAGAGTTCGGAACCCCCGGAACCCTCCTGAATGACAACAGGTGGGCTTATTATTATCCACAACTGCAGCCTCAGAGGTGCTGACCAGGGACCCGTCACAGAGCCCGCTGGACAGCACACTCTGGATTTGATGGAGAGACCATGCCTCAGCGAATGACGAAGAAAAGAGATGGAGACGGATGGAAGATGATCCCTGACAATCAACCCACTGTGAGTGGTACCACCCCTAGGCAGGTGATCCAGGGGTGTATGAAAAAGCAAACCGAGGGAGCCACAAGGAACAAGCCAATAAGCAGCACTCCTCCATGGTCTTTGCTTGACTTCTTCCCTCCAGGTTCCTAGTGGAGATCCTGTCTTGGCTTCTCTCAGTGACAGATTGTGATTATGATGTGTAAGCCAAATAAAATCCTCCCTCAAGCTCCTTTGAACACGGTGTTTTATCACAGCCATGGAAAACACCTGGGAGAGGTCTGCACATACCTATGTGTATATGTGCATGCACACCCACACACGTGCAAAAACACACGTTCCTACACAAGCACACAACACACCATACACATGTGCACACAGGAAAGAGAAAAGTCAAGAGATCTGTGGGACTCAACATTGCATTTAGAGAAGGCATTAGCGTAGTGGCTAAGGGACCAAATTTGATCTTGGTGGAACAATTTACTAGTCATTTGCCCTGGATGTGCCTTAAACTCTCTGGGCCCAAGTTTCCTGCCTTGTAATAAAACCAATGGGGAGAGGGCAAAGCTCAAGGTGAACATACAACTAATACAGTCAGCAAAGCTCCACAGCCACCTCAGAGCTTATCTGAGCAGCAGGCATTTGAAACCGAGATGGAAATGGTTTGCCGCAGAGACTTGTTCACTGTCTGATCTTAACGGGTCCCCAGAGAACGCTGACACAGAACAGGCCTTCTGTGGGGCACAGCAATCTGTTTAAAATGCTTCAGTTTGATTTGCGTGGTGCTAGAGATGGGACCCAGGGCCCTGCTTACGCCAGGCAAGCCCTTTCTATCACCAAGCTACATGCCTAGCCCTAAAATACTTCTGGTTAAAGCCGAATAAGACTCCTTCAAGTTCTTTGAAGAACACTTGCTTCAAAGGAGTACTCTGTGTTATCACGTCGAGTCACTCGGCAGCTCCTCGTGGCCTGTTATGTAGAAGATATCATGAAGCACTGGTTGATACGAACAGAAAGCAACAAAAGCTACTGCCAAGATCTTCCCACTTACCACAAGCAAGGGCATTGTCAGCCAGGGCTGTGCTTTATAACGCTCCCCGATTTGGGGCTGAATTTGACAATTCCTGTAACCACCAGAACTAGCATGACTTGATTTTTCTAGATTCTCTCCCGCATCCTCACAGCTCATTCAGAGACAGCCCTGCTGTAGATGCAGAAGATGAACGACTCTCACACTGTGCAGCACAGAACCTCCCCCTCCCCCTAAGCCTAGAAAAAGGGACCTCTGTCCATTCTGCCACATGGGCCTGGACCCTCCTCAGAGACTCCACCACCCTGTCGTGTGCCTGCCTGTCTGGGGCATTAGTAACCCAAGTACTTTGCAGCCCCAAATTAACCAGTTTTAAGACATTAGGACTATGCAGAGGAGAAAATCCATTATAAGTAGCTCAAAAAGAGCAAAGTGCATTCTTGACTGTCATTCAAAAAAAAACCCCACAAAATCCAAGAAGAAATAAGACAAAGAGTTCTTTGACAGCCCTACACAGCAGAATCAAAGGGAGAAAAGAAGAAACGTTTTGAGAATAAAACTCTTCCAACTTTCCCCAGCTTCCATTCCTTGCCATACCTGTTCTTTTCTTGAAATCTAGGAATATTTTCATTCAAAGGGCAGCTCAATGAGCACAGCCCAGCTATGCTAGGTTGGAAGACACCCGACCGCCCAGGGAGTGGCCATTTCTCTACTCTAAGCTTCCCCTCACTAACTTCCTGCTAGAGACTGGGTGCTGGCCTGAGCCAAAAGAATCGCAGTGATGGCGCTGGAGAGATGGCTCAGAGGTTAAGAGCACTGGCTGCTCTTCCTAGAGGTCCTGAGTTCAATTCCCAGCATCCACAACCATTTATAATGAGATCTGGTGCCCTCTTCAGGCATCTAAGCATACATAAATAAAGATTTTTTAAAAAAAAAAAAGAAGAAGAAGAATCTCAGGAAGAGCTAGCAGGTGGCAGTGGCATTCCAAGGAGACTAGAACTAAGACCACTTTGTCCTCTGCAAGATGAAGGGGAAAGTGAGACCCAGAAGTAAGGCTCCAGAAAATCTACTGTATTACTGACAGTATTCCAAACAAAACATAGCAAAGACCATTTGGGGCTGGAGAGATGGTTTCTTGATAAAGAGCACTTGCCATTCTTGCAAAGGACCTGAGTTCAGTTCCCAGCACCCACATGGTGCCTCACAAGCATTCATAACTCCAGTTCCGAGGAGTCTACCCTCTTCTGGCTCCTGTAGAAAACTGCATACACACAGTACACATAAAGATACATAGATAAAAAGCTATCACATAAAATAAAAATAAAATCTTAAAAATAAAAAGCAGCACATTCAAAAATTTTCTTCATATGAATGTGGGAGATACTGACTTACCCAAAATAAAAGGAGTTTCCAATGCCAAACATTTTGGATGCTTCAATATGCTAACTGTGATTATGACTGAATGATTCCAACAATTACCCATGCGCAGATTACTTTATATCTGTGGTCTACATCTTAGGACAAATGTCCTATATACTACTTTGGAAAGCGTTTTAATTAGTTATTTTATGCAAATTATTACTGAAGGCATACTTTGCATTAATTAAATGACTAAAAACAGCCCTGTAAATGATCAGTTAATGATGCAAAGGATGTTAAGGTAAAGGAGGGTAAAGTGCATATTTACTCAGAGGCCACGTGAGATGCTGTAATCCTTCTCTTCTGTTTTATTCCCTCTTTATGTGCTTTCCAGATCAACAATCTGAGCTGGGCCATGAAGTCTTTATTGCTCTAGAATTCACTATCCCCTCTAAAAATTTAAAAACACTTAAAGTAAATACCAATTCCTAGTATGTGTAATGAAAATGCAAATTCTGTAAGAATAAGTACTACAGAGTACAACTTTCGAACAGTGCCAGCTAGAAAGATGTTCCACAAGTGAGTATTGATCACAAGACTGGAGAGATGCCTCAGTTAGTAAGGTGTTTGACTCTATATGTATATACCCACAGGTGCATGTACACCCCTCTCACACATGGGTACATAAAAGCGAAAAGTTGACTCTATTCTGAATCTACAAACTGTTCCTCCATGTATCACTAACTCCTATTATGGACTGACCCAAATGTACACCCAACTGTTTCCAACTGAAGCCTAATTAACTCATGTATGAACAACTAGGAATTTCACTTAATCAGAGCTATGTACAGGGCTTCCTTTAGTGGAAGAAGCAGCAAGTTAGCTCTCTAGAAGTGGGAAACTCTATACAAATAAGTTTTTATGGTTGCTTTTCTGGGGAGGCAAACAACTAAACATGGCATACAGGTATTAGGCAGGATCAGATGTGTTATTAATCTACATGTAATGTCTGAATGCAATAGTCACATGACCCTAAGGTGTTCTAACACCTTCAAATGAACAAATGCAAACAAATAGTTCTTTTGCTAAATTCACTGGATCTGTGATAAACACCATTGCCAAAATCAATTTGAGGTGGAAAGTTACAGTCCATCATTGAGGAAGTCAAGAAAGGAACTCAATGCAGGAGCCAGTGGACAATTATTCCAGTTAAATCCTCAGACCCTACGAAATCATGATCAATGTCCAGACCACAAGGATCACCAGTACCCACTTTGCCACCTCCTACACAGTCTGCCATGGACGTCTGTGCATGGTCACAGTGTTCCATGCTCCAGAGTCCCAGCACTATCTCGGCTATTTCCCCTAAGGGATCTCTGACAGCCACTTCTCTATGCCCCAGTCAGCGTCCCCATACTTCTATTTATCAGTTTCTACCTCATAGTCTACCTGCTTAAAAGGAATCTTTATTGACTATATCTTAATTTCTACATTTACAGTGCTATGTTGAATTTTCCTTAGTAAGTGTTTAAACTGTAAGGAGTCAGGGCAGGAACTGTGGCCTACCCTATATTTTTAGACTCAGCTCAGAACATGGTTCCTAAAACACACTAAATGGGCAATACGTGTTTGAGAAATTTGCATGCACATTTTATAAGGGTAATGATTCCCCAAAATGGGGCCTCATGGGGTTAAAGGAAACAGGGTCAGGATGGAGTCATGTACAGACATGCTTATTTATGTACATCAAAATCTGAGTACCAGATTCTTTGTTGATTATCCTCACTTGTACATCAAAGTCTCCTAATTCAGAAGCCCTTCCCAAGCACTGACCAAACGCTCAATCTTCTGCCACAACCCCAGTGCCTTTGAAAAAGCTCTCTCCTGGTTGGGCTGTCAGTTAGGGAAACATGCTATGTCATATTTATGTCTTCTCTTCCATCTCCAAAAGGCTTCCTGAGATGTAACAACTAAAGCGTGGAAGAGGAAGACTACTAAATAAGCTACTTTACCTCTGAACCCTAAAGGGCATCTGCCTTTACTCTCAGCCATTCATTAAGCCAAGCCTCAACTTTGCAGTGGAAAACACAGTAGGGTAGGTGGTCACCATCCACATGAGCCCTTCTCTTGGGAAGACAGAGCAAGAGGGTGCAATACCAGTCACTCCTAAGAAACAGACCACTGAGCCATAGGAAAACAATAGCAAAGAAGCTCAGCAGAGAAGACCATACACCCTGTGACCCCAACAACCTAACACTCTGGAGGAGGCTGCACTAGAGAGACTGTGAAAGGGTTAGGGGTTGGAGGGTCAGGGGGAAGGCAATGTGGGAATTTGCAGATACGGGTGACTTGAAGGGTGACAAAACCTTCCTTGTGGCTCTCTGGTGGGGGACACACATCATGACACGTCTGTCAAAATCCATAAGATGTAAACTAGCAGGAGTGAGCTGACACAGAAGGGGACTTTCTGTGATAATGACATGTCGGTATGGGTTAATCACTTGGAGCAAGCACACGGCACTGGGATGTGATCGCACAAATATCGCCCAGGCACTGAAGCCAGGGAGGCTCCTGTGGAACAGAATCTGTAGAGAATGCAAAGTGATCCAAGAGAGTCTTGAGTAGTTGGCAATTGGGGCTGAGGTTACCTAAATGTGTCCCAGCTGCCAGCTAAGATGAACTGCCCACTCTGAGCTCTATACTCCACAGCTGTCCCTGGGAAGGTACAACCTACTCAACATTCATTCTCATGGCCACCTTAATCTTTAGTTCATGGGCTCAATGATCTTTAAATCACTGGCTCCTCCAAACCAGCACATCCAGAGGTACTTTGATCATGCTAGATCTAACTCAAGGACATGAAGACAGAATCTGGCTCCCACAAGTGGGAAAACCATCTGTTCTCCTTTGAAATAGAAAGGCTGCAGTCTCTAAGGCAACACTACTGGCCTGCAAGGAGGAGGAACAGATACCCAAGAACACTCACAATATCTGAGTTCTCCAGCCCTGTAAGCTGTTTGCCTGGTGCTATGTGGCACTTTCCTCTGAATCGACAAAGACTCTGAAGGGAGGTGCTGAGACAAAGACTCAGGAAGTAAACAATTCAGAAAATTCAGGAAGTGCCAGAAACTGACCACATGCACTAGGCCTCTTCATCTGCAAGGTTATATAAATAGTAAATACTGCAGATAAGACAAAAGTCAGCCATGTGCCTGGGAAGAGACACGCTGCAGTGTGTAAAGCTTCCTGCAAGTTGTACAGTAGGTCTCAGGTTTTCAGCTTTTGTAAACAATGCTGGGATAGGCTTTTGGTGCCACAGCTCCATTTGAGTCATCCCTGGTTTGTAAGTAACCCCTTACCTAGACTCCTGTTAGTAACCCCGATAAGAACTCACTGGCTCACCAAGTTGGACTTCGGTATACCATCAATTTCCTATCTGGGGTGAGCAGACATTTGTTCACGTCTCAGCAAGAATGATATTACTTAACACCTGGGCTCTGTGAACCAACACATCCTACCCCAAAAGGAATGAAAAATCAAGGGGTATCATGGAATTCAGTTAAGCCCATGGCAACTGAAGACAGGTAGCACAAAAAAGAACATGGGATCATTGAGGAAGATGATTTGGTCAATCAGGTCAAATGAGACACCCAAGTAAATAGCAATGGGGAAATCAAGACCACTTGTTTTTGATAAATAAGAATCTCACTCCATGTGGCCTTGATTAGCAGCTATTGAAACCCTCAAAATTCATCTTCAAAAGTGTAAAATTGGGTCTTGAGTTCATAACTAATTTGTTTTCCAAAAAGCGCTAGCCTCTTCTCTTTACGCAGGGCCAGTGGTTCTCCGAATATTCATTGTGGTTCAAAGCATCCAAACGCCAACACTTCCTGACAGACAGACTTCTACCACTGAAATTTCCTTTTCTTCTCAATAAACCATAAAAATGAATTCGCTACCCTATGTCTCCCCTTGCCTGTCCCTGTTTTTCATCCCAGAAGCCTCTTCTATGCCCTCCACAGTATCCCCTCTCTTGGAATTTTCATGAGACTAAGATGTTTCCTGCATCATTATCAATCCACTGTAACATGCTTTTTATGTCAACCAAACGCAGAATAGTAACACTACGGCAAAGCAGGTATACTCAAACACTCGCCCAGAGCCTTTTGTCAACTTGCCAAGGCCAGGGTATCTTTGTACCCTTACACTAAGCTGTGTGCACATGGTAGTGTGGGTCTCTGTTTCCCTCCCTCCGGTCACCCACAGCTATCCAGGCTTTCTATTTATGACACATGTGTACCCACAGACCCTCTCCTCCCTGTGGGCATGTGCTAACTAGAAGAAAATCTCTATGAGCACGGGATGAGGATGAGGCCCCTTTCTGTGTCTCTTCAAGGCATCTTCCAAGAGTGGACTGTCTGCTAGAGGGCTTGAAAATGTTTCTAAAGTCACAGTAGTTTTCTTAGGTGCCAAAATTCCCACTTCATACACCTTATACACAATTAAAAGTTTGTTTTAAAAGCCCAATATTGGGCCAGCAAGGTGGCTCTGTGGGTAAGGGTGCCTGCTACCAAGCCCAATGACCTGTGCTTGATCTCCAGGATCCACAAGGTGAAGAGAAAGAACCTGATACTACACGTGGTCATCTGACCTCTATATGTGTGTCCTGGCATGCATGTACACAAATACAATCAATAGGTCAATTAATCAACAGAGAAAAATGTCAAAAAAAATTAAGCTAAATATACTCAAACTAGTTGGACCTGGTGACACATGCATAAGTCATAGCAATAAGGAGGCTGCAGACAAGTTCCAGCCTGGGCTACACAGTAAGACCTTATCTATAACAACAACAATAGTAATAATAGTTATAACTGTAACTATATAGTTGGGCATAGTGGCGCAGGCCTTTAATCCCAGTACTTCAAAGGCAAAGGCAGCCAGATCTCTGTGAGTTCAAGGCCAGTCTGGTCTACATAGCTAATTCCAGGCAGGAGGATCAGAATTTCAAGGTCATCTGTGGCTACATATGGAATTGAAGGCAGCCTGGGCTACAAGAAACAAAACTAAAAATAGAAAATACAAAGAAACAATTGTAATGAAACCCTATATTCAGATGGTCTCCAACTTAGAATGATTTAACTCAGTTTTGTTTTTTTAATTTAAGATGCTATAAAAACTACGCACATTCAGTAGAAACCACTCTCTGCTTTAAATTTTGGTGGGCTAGCAATCCATAGTAGAATACGCTCTCCTGAGAGTGTTCAGCTCCCAGCATGTACAAGGCAGGGAGCCTGCACCTGCTATAGGCTGGGTGGGTGGGAGGCAGTAAGGAAGCCTTTTGACTTTGGACAATTCCAATCTACACTGACTCCATCACGCATGTAAGAGCAGCCACCCCTTTCCCTCAGCGGCAACAACTGCCAGCCAGACATTTTCATCCAGCCCACCTTTTATTTCCTCCCTGCCCTTGGTGGAGATTATTTTTAAATAAACGTCACATATCTTATGATTTCTATATATAGTTTGTGAAACTAGTATTCTTAATCAAAATGAAGCTGCTTGCGCTTAGAAAATATGGATTTGATATTTCTCAAATAAAACTGCAGGCATTTATTCACTCTGCTGCTGTTGCCGCACACAGGAAGATGTGGATGAGGCAAGTAAGACTCAGCTGCCCCAGCGGCCCAGGTGCTGACCTTCCATGGCCCTCCCTCAGCGATTACGCCCAGAGGAGGAAAGCAGGACTCTGGGAGCTCAAATAGGAATATGTCATTTTTTTTTAATATTTTAAAATTTAATTGAGGTGCATTAGCTTAAATAAAAAAAATTAAGTTCACATTTTAAAGAATATCCAATCTATCTGTTTTGTGCTCTAGGTAACAAGGAGGGCCCAAGGAGAGACACAAGGATCTCCCTGGAAAGGGGAAATAGAAGAGACTCCTGGGTGGGCTGGGGGCAGGTGGGTATGGGAACTTGAGGGATCGGGCAGAGGGGGACTGGAAAGGGGGGCTTTACAGAGTCAGAAGCCTGATGCCAAGGAAACTTCCATGCGTCTACGAGGATGGCCCCAGCAAACACTCCTGGCAGCAGTGGATGCACAGCCTGAACTGCCATCCTCTGTGATCATATTGGTGGCCACCCAAGTTGTCACTGGAGAGCCTTCATCCAGTGACTAATGGAGGCAGATTCAGAGACCAAGACCAAACATCGGGCCAAGTTGGGGGGGGGGGTGGTCCTGCTGAGGAGAGGAAGGAGGGATTGTAGGAAACCGAGGGGTCAGCAACATGGCAGGAAAATACATAGAAACCACTAGCCTGGCTCAGGGGAACTCACAGAGTCTGAACCAACAACCAGGGAGTCTGCATGGGACTGACCTCTGCGTATATGTGACAGTTGTATAGCTTGGTCTATATGTGGGACTCCAGGCAATGGGAGCAGAGGCTGTCTGTCCCTGGTGCTTGGACTGGCTCTTGGGAACCTAATCCTCATGCTGGGTTGCCTTGCTCAGCCTGAATACAGGGGGAGGTGCTTCGCCTTAGGGGTAGCTTGATATGTCATGTTTTGCTGAAGCCCATGGGAGGCCTGCCCCTTTCTGAGTGATTGAAGAAGGGGTGGACGGGGGAGGCAGAGGGGAGGAGTGGGGAGGAAGTTGGAGGAGAGGAGGGAGGGGAGGCTGTGGTCCGGATGCAAAATAAATAAATTAATTAAGGAAAAAAAAGATTAAAGTGTTCCAATAAAATAATCACAGCTACCTTGAGAATAAAACATGACATCACCACCAGGGAGACCCTCTCTAGACTGAGTCAAAAGAAACATTTAACTGCTGTTCTACTTGAAAAGCAATCCCAATTCCATATTTTTTTTTAATCTCAGCAATTCCCATACCATATTTGTCTTTTTGTTTTTTTTTTTTTATCTTGCAATCAGAATAGGATAAAAGTACACCTGACTGATATGAACTTGGGATCCTAGAATTCCACACTATGTAGCTGAAAAAATATTCTAAACTATTATTCTACCAAAAGACGTGGGGCGAGGGGCGCTGAGAATTCTCTAGAAAGGAGATTGGTCACATGTCACCTTCTACTGACTCCCTGTGCAAGATCAAACCAACAAGATCAGCCAACATTCCAGCAGGCAACTAACTGGAATCCGTGGGTCACCCAAAGAATGAAAGGGGGTGAAAAAAAAGGGGGGGAAGGACATGACGGAATGAAGGAGAGAGGGGGACATGTTAGGGGTGAAGGAGAAGTGGGAGTAGGGGTCTGGGCGGATATGATCGAGATATGATAAGACGCTGTCAAAGAACAACTGAAAGATATTTTAATCCATTAAAAGGAAAGTATTTCTTTCCCGACCCTCCCCAAAAAGAAGACAAAAGAAACCGCACCACCCTTTAGATGACCTCAGAAGCCCAGGTCTAGACCCCCTATTTCGGGGTGCCCTCCCCTTCCGTTTGTAGAAGGAGACAAATGGGTAAGGAGGTAAGACTCTAGATTTGTAGAAGAGAACCCCAACCCAGGAGAGGTGAGTAGAACAGAGCCATTCCCAAAGTCTAGGCAGGAACAGGATCTGTAACACGTATTTTCACACATGAATTATAAACCATACATTAATATAATATAGTTTCAATGGGTCCTGTAAAGATATAGGATGTATATATACATATGAATTGAAGTTCATGTTTGCAATGATTTTATACCTTATACCTCAACTAAACAAAAGGCCAACTACAAATTACATACACATGAGTTCATGAACTGTACCTTGTTGTTGTTGTTGTTGTATGTATATGTGCATGTGTTCAAGTGGGGTATGTGTGTGTATATATGTGTGCCTGAGTACATGCATGGATACACATGCGTGTACATGCAGTACCCAGAAGTCGGTGTTTGTGATCTTCCAATGCCCTATAGCTTGATTTTTGAAACAGGATCTCTCACTGAACCTGAACCCAGCAATTGTCTAGACTTGCTGGCCACTGCGCCCATGGGATGCCCCGTCTGCCTACCAGCACAGGACTTCAGACCAGTACTGCTGCATCTGGCTTTTCACATGGATGCTAGAGATGGAAACTTGGGTCATTATGCTTGCACAGCAAACACTTTCTCCACTCCATCTCTCAAGCCACTCAACTGTTTTTTAAAGTGCTCCCAAGCTAAAAGTTCCTAAGTGAAGAAGCAGCTCCACACATCAAGTATGTGCAGAGCGTTCTGAGAGACCCTGGAACAAGCCAAGAGTCCCAGAAGACCTCGGTGGAGACAGGGAAGCAGATGGTACCTGAAGGAGTGAGTGAGGAGTGGAGCAGGTGGAGCTTAAACAACTTCTATTAGGAGTCACTTTAGTTACATTTGGTCTCAAAGCTCCTCGACCCCGGGTCAAGGATGGGGCTTCTGGAAGGAATCAAGGGCCTAGGCAGACATCAGACAGCCAAGCACCCACCTGATTGAGCTCCTGTCTCCAACATTAACCAGCTGTGTGTGAACTGGTGTGGCCCCCCCTCCCCTCTAAGGTGCAGTGTCCTCATCTGTGACAGGGACAGAGGAGCACACTTCTCCAGGTTTCCCCCAGGGCTCCTTCTATCAGTAACAGGTTCCAGGACTTGGGCAGTTTTGACTCGAAGGCACAGAGAGAAAATAGACACCACGCAGGTAGGAGATGACTCCTCTAGAAGAGATGAAACTCTCTCACAGTCGGTGCTCTTCCTCCAGCCTAGAACATCCGCAGAGCAAGAGATGCCCTCTCTGGGAGTGTGGTCCCAACAAAGGAGAGGAGTGATGCTACACACACCCCACGGCGACATCAGCACAGGTACCCAGAGGCATGTAAAAGGATACACCTGGGGAGAGGGCCGGGGCCAAGATGACGGGTCTTCATGGGAGCTGCCACTGATCTCTAATGGTGCATCCAGAGTGCTAGGCTAAGCTGAAGGCAGAGGAGGTCACACCGCCTGCCTCCTCCAAGGGCTTAAAGTAAGAGCTGCAGGGGAAGCTGCAGTCTTTCCGAGGAGACCAAGTAAAGAACAGAGAGAAATCAGGACACGGAGAGGGAGGACTACGAGAAGCTTCCACCGGGAGGTTGCACTGACATCACAGCATGGTTGAAGGGTACAATGAAGGTGGACATATCCAGACAGACACAGTTTCTAGGGAGACCATGCCTAGCTCTGGGTTGTATCATGAGAACTGCTTTCTGGCAGAGAATAAACATTTCTAGAGGATCAAGGCCCAGGTTTTTTTTGGGGGGGGGGGTTGGGGGGGGGGCTAATGTTACAGAAAGTGCTCTCTCCAAGAGACAAGATGGGTGGGGTGCCTATGAGAAGGGACCAGCTCCTTAGCAAGTTCGAGAGGCATCAGGTCAATGGGGGACACTGAAAGTTGGGGAAGAGTTCCTAGGTCAAGATGGAGGGACAGAGCAGGAGGAAGTGAGGGCAAACAGCAAACAGAGCAGGATGCAGAAGACAGAAGTACCAGGAAGTCGGGTCCATGCAAACCCCTCCTAGCCCAGCCAGCCAGCAAGGACCAAGGAAAGGATGCAGCCTTTCAAATCATCTATGGGGAATATGAACTCTGGTTTGGTCTGTTCATAGCTGGAACACACAGAACCAGAGATGCAACACTTTCACATACATGCCTGAGGCTATCAGAAAGTTTGATACCGTTGACTAAAAAGGCCTCCTCTAAGGGGTCGAGACCAGAGAGCAACCCACTAAGGGCAGGCACTTGGAGAAGAGCCATCAGGCTAGCTGAGGCACCTAACAGTTGACCATTTCCCTTAAAGGAAGGCTGTGCCTTGTCAAGCCAGAGAACCCAGAAGGAACAAGGTAAGAGAAAATGTTGGAGATCAAGGATCTAGACAGACCCCATCTGTGTGCAGGACCTCCACCTATTAGCACATGAGAGGCAAGGGGAATGAAAGATGACTTCTGGTATCCCTCCAGCAGGAGCCTTGGGTTAGATAAAGAGGTTAGATACTACGAGACGTGTGGTGATATTTTATCTGTGTTCCCCAATAAAGTTTATCTGAGGATCAGAGGAAAAAGCCAGCCACTTTACAGAAGTTAGGCATTGGTAGCACATGCCTTTAATCCTATTGCTCAAGAGGCAGGGATCTGTCTGGATCTCTGTGAGTTCAAGGCCACACTGGGAACAGAGCCAGGCGTGGTGGCACACGCCTTAAATTCCAACACTAGTTAACCATAAAGGTCTGGAGGTCTGTACAGACAGACAGGAAGTGACAGAGCTGGGCAGGAAGAGGAAGTGATGTAGCTGGGTCTCAGAGAGAGGAAATGAGTTAGCAGAACAGAAAGGAATATAGGCATGGGTATACACGAAGTAGCTCTCCTTGGAAGCTGAGGGTCAGTAAGGTGAGGTTGGCTTTGACTTGTCCTATTCCTCGGAACTTTCAGAATTTACTCCAATATCTGGCTCCAGGTTTTTTATTAATAAGACCGTTTAGCAATTAGTCTTACAAAGAGGCCTGAAGGACATACAAACTACATGCAATGATGATGATTTAACTGAAGAAAAGAGCCTCAACCTTCTGGAGCTGTTCACTGAAACATGGAGGGAATGAATGTCATGACACACAGGCTCAACTTCAAAATTATCAGCTGAGTGGTGGTGGGGGGGGGGGGGTCAAGATCAAACAAGAAGGTCACCACGGGCAATCTCTGCAGAGTACATGTGGGATTATTATACAGTCTATTTGAAAGTTCCAAGGAAAAGCTAAGAGCAAGCAAAGAGGAGGCGGCAGACAAAGGGACATCATTATTTTTTAGCCATATGTATATGGACTTTGTCTATGTGTGGGTGCGTGTCTGTGCAGGCGTGCTTACACGTGTGTGCACGTGTGTGTGTGGAGGTCAGAGGTTGATGTCTGGTGTCCTCTCTAATAACATTTCCTTTTACTTACTGAGGCAGGGTCTCTCACTGAACCTAGAGTTTACTGATTCTGCCAGTGTAGCTGTCCAGCTTGCCCCGAGGCCCCCTGTCTCTGCCTCCCAAGCCCTTGGGTTACAGTGGGGGCCACCACGCCCACCAGCTTTTTTATGTGAGCACCTGCATGGCAGCTGCTTTATTCGATGAACCAGCTCCCTAGCCTAGAAATACTTCATCTTTAAGTAACTGTGGCAGGGAGACATTTTTGTAACAACTCTAGACTCTAAGATGTGTTTTTTTTAAAAGGAATACAACGCTTAAGTCTTAAAGGCGGATTGGCAGTTCCTTGGGGACACAGCCCTTTCTTCATGTTTCTCAAGCAGTGAGACTGCCTGGCAGAACATATGTGCAGTCACGCTTGAGAGGACCCAGGAACTACATCTGCCCAAACCCGGTAACACCCTGCCATCAAAGGTCGGCGCCTTGGCCTCCGATGACATAAAGTACGTCTGACTGACTCCCAGGCATGATGGGCAATAGACTCCTGTCATGCTTTGCTGGCCAGCTGAGGAGTCTGCAACTGGAGGTGCCAAGTGTTGGGCCCATCTCCTGAGCATCCTCCTCGTGACTGGCATGCCCTGTTTAAAAGGCAGGAAGCCTAGAGGGGGAAATGGCTCATGCCTGTCCCAAAAGGCAACGGCCAACATGGATTTGATCATCACTAACCACCCTTGCTTCTCTGAGAGCCACATCACAGCCAAGTTCACTGCTGCTAGGATAAAAGCTGACTCTCAACAGGAGTCAATGTTGAGAGACAAGCTGACCCCACCCCCACCCCACTCCACCCCCGTGCCACGATCCACCAGTCATCACCAACCTCAGGTCTTCCATGCCACTGCAGTCACACTGACCACTGTGAGGAGGGCCAACTTAAGTTGGGGCTCCTAAACAAGGGCAGTACCCTCTCCTCTGGGACATCTGGGGACATTTTGGAATTTTGGAAGCTGAAACTGGGGGAGGGTATTACAGGCACCAGAAAGGTAGAGGCCAAGGTCAGCTCCAAGTACCACCCATTGCACAGGTTGGTCCCACACAACAAAGACTGATCTAGTGTCAAGTGCCAACAGGGTAAAGTTAATAAGCCTCAGCCAAATCAACTGAAATGAAAGAGAAAAAAGGAGTGCTCAGACTTGCTTGGGAGGGTGTAGATAGAAAGAGAAAGAGAGAAGCAGGAGGCAGAAAGGGACATTGTTTCCTGCGTGTCCTCATGTGGGTACGTGTGTGTGTGTGTGTGTGTGTGTGTGTGTGTGTGTGAATATGTTCATGTAGGGCACTGTGTATTTATGTATGCCCATATTCACCTGTATGTGATGTATGTGAGTGGAGGCCAGAGACTGACTTGGTGTCTTCCTAGATCACCTTCTTTTATGAAATAGGGTCTCTCATTGGCCAGAAGCTCACCAATTAGGTTAGGCTTGCTGGCCAGCAAAGGCCCAGGGATCCTTCTGCCTCTACCTCCCTAGCCCTTAGATTACAGGTACACGCTGGGGGGCCAAGAATTTTTTTTTCTCTTCTTTTTTTTTTTTCCATTCTTTTATTTTACAGGGTTTCTCTGTATATCTCTGGCTGTCCTGCAACTCCCTCTGAGACCAGGCTGGCCTCAAACTCAGAGATCCTCCACCTGCCTCTGCCTCCTGAGTGCTGGGATTAAAGCACCTACCACTGCCTCTCAAAAAAAAATTTTTTTAATGTGATTCTGAGGATTAAACTCAGGACTTCATAAATGCATAGCAAGCTCTTTACCAGGCTGATGTGTAGCAGAGAATGACCTTGAACTTCTGACCCTCTGCTATCACCTGGAATTACTATCAGGCTCCAGCTCCTGGGACACTGCTTTCTATATGCCTCTTATACAAACACTTCTTATTGGTTTTTAAGCAATGTACTATTCAATACCATGCCTTCTGGCCCACCTCCTAGTCTGTCCAAAAGACAGACCAGACTCTTGAGGGACAGTGGCTGCCAAGACAAATATTTGCTTTTCTCCAACGGTTATTTTACTCAAGATTATTCTGTTCATGGTGAAGTAGAAACCAACTGCTTACTGGCACACTTGGGGCACAGCCTCACGGTGAGTGCCCTGGCACCTTCTCCCATGTGCAGCCAGGGGAAGAGGACCCAAGAAGGGACTCTCTAAAACCAACCTCAGCCTCCCAAGAGGGGCGATTACAAACCAGCCTTACGTGCACAAGGCAATATTATTAACGTTTAGCAGGACCACAGAGCCATCAGAAAAGGAAAACAAAGGTAGAGAAAAACAAAAAACAAAACAAAACAAAACAAAAAAAAAAAAAACAAGTGTAGAATGTAGAAAAGGAGGAAGGGACACAATTATCACCAAAGAACTGAAGCAGGGTTTTTGGCCTAAAGACAGCAACAAGGAAAAACCGCTTAATTACTGCTTCGGGCACAGTAGCTAGGCTTGATGACTAACTCTGCACTCTAACCCACAACTCACCTGCATCCTGACCACAGTCAGCTTCCCGCTCGAATCATGCTGTTTCCACGCACAAATGCTGAATGCTAATGCAGTAAATAACTGACGACTTACCCGGTGCACCTATCCTACACGGTCACAAAATCTCTCACATACCACTGAGCTCCTGTTTACAGATCCGTTTGCCACAAAAAGTCAGTCATGAGGTGAGGAGTGTAGTCCACCCCAAAAAAATAAGCCTTTCCAGAAGGGTCACAGAAAAAAGGGCAGTCACCACACAAGGTGGACCACTGGTAAGTGACTGTCATGAGACTTCGTTGATTGACTAACTCACCCCACCCCCATATCTCCACTCATTAAAGCCTTATTAACTCCTTGGAGAGGACCCTCAATGGTACCCACTTTCTAGGACCCACTTTGGCTATACAGGAGCCCTGCCTTTCTATCTCTTAGGCTCTTACCTCCAATCCTATAATGAACTCCTTTCTGAACTCACCTTCCCATTACCTGTGAGATTCATTCTTGTAACTTGTAAGACCCGGAAGCCTCTGGCTCGGGGCACCTCTGGTGTTCGTTGATTATGTCTGGCCCCTTAGTTCTCCAAGATATGCTCATCCAGCCTAGATCACACTCATGGAGCAGCCCAATCCATCTCCTAACCCCGGAGCTGTCCCGTGTTGGACTCTCAGAACAGCCAGGTCAGGGCACAGGTGAGCTTCTTCCAGGGGCTTCCTCCTGAGCCCTGAAGACCTCAGTAGGTGGGGCTGAGGGAAGCCCTGAGAATTCAGACCAAATAAGTCATCCCAAGGACAACTCCACAACACAGTTAAAAGAAAGAAGGGTTCCTTGTGTCCTGGAGCAGAGCCCCACCTCAGAGAAACGCCTTTCCACAAGGGTTGCTGAGGAAGGGAGCCACCACACAATGTGGACCACTGATAAGTGACTGTCGTCAGACTCCACCAGACACTTACCGAGCACTGGGTCACACAGAGTCCTTACAACAATTCTAGGAGCTAACCACTCATTCTGAGTTTGGGTTTCATCCTCACCTGCCCTTCCTTCAAATTGCTACCTATTCTGTATAGGCCTTAATACAACCACTTAATGCTACAAGTTAAAGGAGATAGGCTTGTTTGGAAGGACACATGCTAAATTTGGAAGGATAGAGAAATCAGCTCGGGCCCTGCGCAAGGATGCCCTGTACACAAGGGAGCAAAGGAAAATGGGGGGGCGGGGGGAGGGCCTTTGTCTGCATACCTCTGTTCTCAGTTGTCAACCGGCTACATCTGGAATTCACTAAGCCCCAAATGGCTGGGCACACCTGTGAGGGGTTTTTTCTTTTTCTTAATTAAATCATTTGAAGTAGGAAGACCCACTTCTAGTCTGGATCTCTGAGGTGGGAAGATCCATCTTTAACATAGGAAATGCCTTCTGCTGACAGCCTATACAAAGGACACGGAAGAAGGAAGCTTGCTCTCTCTGCCTGCTTGCTCTCCATTCCTTTATTGGCATTAGAGCCTACTTATTTGGGACTTCGGCATATACTCTGGCATATACTGGCTGAGATATCCAGCCTGGTGTACTGAACTACTGGATTACTTTTTGTTGGTAGACAGCCATTGTTGGACTAGGTAGATCACAGCCTGTAAGATATAATAATAAATTCAGTGTGTGTGTGTGTGTGTGTGTGTGTGTGTGTGTGTGTGTGTGTGTGTTCTGTTCTGTTCCTCTAGAGAACCCTAATATACCTCTCAAGGAAAATGAGCAGGAACAGTGTTGGTATTTAGCCCCAGCTTACCCAGCAGTCCCTAGAAAAGCCAGAACTACCAACAGAGATCCTATGTCTTCAGGCCCTACAAACTTAGTATGCCTTGCCTGGCCAAAACTTCCCTTCTTATGGCATGCTCCCTTCCTCCAGTGGAAGCCCCTACTGGGTCAGAGGCCACAGTTCCTTGTCCAAGGCTATTCCTGCCTAGCCCCCTTTCCTCTC